>JAHWGI010000305.1:0-20044 GCA_029379305.1 Frankliniella fusca
TCCATCTTCAGGTAAGCTTTTTATAAGGTTCAGATCAATTTTCACATCACTGTAATATTTATTGTTCAGTTGAAGCCAATGTAAGGCAACTGACACCTTATTCCTTCGGATTATGAAATCTTTATGAAAGGTTGGAGTACTACAGCATACTGATACAAGATCTCGAACAACAGAAATAGCGTGTGGAAGTTGAGTACAGAAAGAAGATACATCTTGACGAAAGTTAATAACATTTCCACGATAACTATACTGGCCACCTTTTAATCTATATATAGATATCATGGGATGAACCTTACTAATTAATAGTTCTTCAACATACGATAGACCAGATAATTCTGGAGGTATCTCACCAATATCAATAAGTTCACTGGAAAGAACACTGCGGTGTGTATGGCAATAGCATTTGTCATGGGTATTCCAAATGAAAGTATCACATTTATGACATTGAATAACTTTGAGAGATTCCAACTTCTTCTCAAATAAAAAATCTACATTATCAGTTCCATATTTAGACATTTCTTGTTCCATTTTTTTTTTCAAGGAGTCAACCTTCAATCTTTCAGATGTGAAAGAAGTTGAACAAACATCAGAGTCAGAATCAGTTGAATTATCCTTGTGTTGCTCTAATTTCTTTCTTTGTTTCCGTTCCCTGTCTAAAGCCTTAATTTTCTCTTTTTCTTCATCATTCATACATGCCCTTCTTTTCCTTTGACGGGCACGAGCTTTTATTTTCTCTGACTGAAACTTCTCTGAATTACTGTCCATTCTAAATATTTATGTTATTGCCCAAAAGTAGGAAGTTATAACCTGAATTAGGTATTTGAAAAAAAAAGGGATAATTATTAATTAGGTACTGATGCTGATAAAAAAAAACTCCTCAATGTACTTACCAAAACACTTTCACAAAAAAACATCTATTTGTGCTTTTACATGCATAACACACAAAAGAAACAAGACTCACTTAATGAATACAAAAATAAACATGTCGTCAAGGAAGAGGACTTCCCCCCAACATCAAACAAATGAAGTCATTTTTGGAAGATCTTCTACTTCCGTTTCCGATCTCAAAACGAATGTGAATGTAATGTAGAAAGGTATGATTTGCTTAAAGTGCCCACACAATGAACTCATCGGGAGGTGACGGAACGAAATTTTGGGTACCACGAATTTAATTCCTGCTTCCCTTGCGCGTGTGCTTTCCGGGTAGGCCGCCACCTTCACACGAATGCTTGGCGGGCTGGCCTATCCACTTTGTGGCAGGCGTTACGCCACGGAAACGGCCATTGTGGAGGATCCATGATACGAAATTGTAAGGTTCTGTCTATCTAAACTGTTCCAGCACCTGATTTGTAGGCAACATCTTACTTGTGGTTCCATGCTTGTACTGCCGGTTGGCCTACCTGAAGTTTTGCAGGCGCTAAGCTTAACAACACAAAAAACAAAACAAATAAAAAAAAACAATACCTTTGAAGAAAGCAGGAAGAAAGTAAAATTAACAAATTCAATCGGGATATGTTGCAATTAGCCATGTTTATAAGGATACGTAGGAATATATGAGTGTGTTTCTTGGAAGGATAACAAATTAAAGAAAATCTTAAGTAACAAGAATCCCACCAAAATCAATGACAAAATCAGTTAAGTTATCAGAAAAAGCGATAGTCAGTTTCAAGAACGGAAAAATGTTTTATAAGATAAATGAAACAGCAGCAAATCATGTAGGAAATATGCGACTGCTGACGTGATGCGAGCTCAGCTTGAGGAGCGTAAGGTCCTGGCTAGTTATTTTGGCTTGATACCTCTTCAAAGTCCGAGGGGCTCGAATATTCCCCAAAACCACCTTCTCGTTGGTGGCTCGATTAAACCCGCCTCGCCCTGCTGGCGGTTGCTCGATTACCCCGCCGCGCTTCAGTTAAACAGGTTTGATAAACGCACACCGTCACAAGCCCGGGGAAAGGAGGAGGAGGCTAGAATATCTTCTAAACCGACTTCGCTTCTGAAGGCTCGATTACCCCGCCTCTGCCTGCTGGTCGTGGCTGGATTTCCAAACCCCGCGATTCAATGATACAGGCTCGAATAATCTACCCCGTCCTACTGCTGGTGGGAGAGGGGTTGGGGGGCTGCTCGAATATCCCCCAAAACCAACTCGCTGGTGAATGCTCGATTACACCGCCTTACACCGTCGGTCGTGGGGCTCGATAAATCCGACCTGTCCCACTGCACACTGCTGGGGAGGGGTGGACCCTTCTCGCTGGTGAAGGCTTGACTACCCCGCCTCGCCCTGTTGGCGGGGGACATCACTTCGATTTTGCCTGTACACTGACTTTTGACTGAAGATTGACAAATGACTGCGAATGACTGAAATTTGACTGAAAATTTCAGGAGTTTGACTGAAAATGACAGGAATTCGACTAAAAATAAAAGGAAACGAAATAACACAGATGACTAAAAATGACTGGAGTTACTGAAAAAAAGGCTGGAGTGATTGAAAGTTAACTGAAGTGACTGAAATGTCACTTAAACTTGTGTAATTCATGATTGAAGCCTGTTCTCACACATGAAGCCTGCTGGATAGGCAACTCGCTCAATCTTTTGACGCCGCCGATCAACAGAAGTGGCTAGAGAGTGACTGAAAATGGCCGAATGACTGAAAATGGCCGAATGACTGAAATGAGTGAATGACTGAAATTGACTGAAATTGACTGAAGTGTGACTGAAAAAAGACTTTTTTAGAGCGTGTACACTGACTGAACGAAGTGATGTCCCCTCGCCTGTTGGTCATACAGGGCTCGATTAACCCGCCCCGAAGAGACCGTCCCATAGGAAGAAAGGGAGAGAAGCCCGGCCTTAGTAACGTTGAAAAATGATTGAAAAGGTTATTCGGAAGGGGAGGGGGGAGGGGGAGGGAATGGTGTGATCGTGGCTCGATTTCCCCGCACCTCCCCGCTGATCGCGACTCGATTACCCAGCAGCCATCCGCTGATCGTGGCTCGATTACCCCGCAGCCCCCTGCTGAGCGTACCTCGATTTACCCGCAGCCCTCCGCTAAACGTGGTTCGATTACCCCGCACTTCCCCACTGATCACGACTCGACTACCCAGCAGCCATCCGCTGATCGTGGCTCGATTAGCCCGCAGCCCCCTGCTGATAGTGGCTCGATTACCCCGCACCTCCCCACTGATCACGACTCGACTACCCAGCAGCCATCCGCTGATCGTGGCTCGATTACCCCGCAGCCCCCTGCTGATCGTACCTCGATTTACCCGCAGCCCTCCGCTGATCGTGGTTCGATTACCCCGCAGCCTCCTGCTGATCGTACCTCGATTTACCCGCAGCCCTCCGTTGATCGTACCTCGATTACCCCGCACAAACCCACTAATCGCGACTCGATTACCAAGTAGCCATCAGCTGACCGTGGCTCGATTAACCCACAACCCCATGCTGATCGTGGCTCGATTACCCAGATGCCCCCTGCCGGTCATGGCTCGATTACCCCGCACCTCCCCGCTGATTGCGACTCGTTTACCAAGTAGCAATACGCTGATCGTGGCTCGATTAAGCAGCAGCCCCCCGCTGATCGTGGCTCGATTACCCCGCACCTCCCCACTGATCGCGACTCGATTACCCAACAGCCCCCCCGCTGATCGTGGCTCGATTTCCCCGCACAAACCCGCTAATCGCGACTCGATTACAGAGTAGCCATCAGCTGACCGTGGCTAGATTAACCTGCAGCCCCATGCTGATCGTGGCTCGATTACCCAGCAGCCTCCTGCTGGTCATGGCTCGACTACCCCGCACCTCCCATCTGATCGCGACTCCAATACCATACAGCATTACGCTAATAGTGGCTCGATTAAGCAGCAGCCCGCAGCCCCCCACTGATCGTGGCTCGATTACCCCGCACCTCCCCGCTGATCGCGACTCCATTACCCAGCAGCCCACCCGCTGATAGTGACTCGATTACCCCGCACCTCCCCGCTGATCGTAACTCTATTACCCAACAGCTATTCGCTGATCGTGGCTCGATTAACCCACAGCCTCCTGCTGATCGTGGCTTGATTACCAAGCAGCCATACGCTGATAGTGGCTCGATTACCCCGCACCTCCCCGCTGATCGCGACACGATTACCCAGCAGCCATCCGCTGTGCGTGGCTCGATTTACCCGCAGCCCCCTGCTGATCGCACCTCGATAACCCCGCAGCCCTCCGTGGATCGTGGCTCGATTACCCAGCAGCCATTCGCTGATCGTCGCTCGATTAACCCACAGCCTCCTGCTGATCGTAGCTCGATTACCCACCAGCCCCCTGCTGATCTTGGCTCGATTACCCAGAAGCCATACGCTGATCGTGGCTCAATTAACCCGCAGCACCCCGCTGATCGTGGCTCGATTACCCCGCACCTCCCCGCTGATCGTGGCTCGATTATCCTATGCAGCTCCCTGCTGAGAACAGGGAATTCGGGGAGGAAAGGGGGCGGGGGAGAGAGTCGTGGGACCAGAAAGAGGGGTTGCACACCAGACCATAGGTTTGTGGCCTAACCCATCCCGCCTGGCCTGCCTAGTATTTCATAATCATTACAATGCAATAAAATCTGTTGCTTCCCCTGAATTCATGCTGTATTTTGATCAGTATTGGCTGAATATCCATGCAGCATGGGTTCTCTACGTGAGAGATGAATCATTATCTTTAGGTGTAAGATCGACAAACCATGTTGAGAGTCATAACGACAAAATTAAAAAAGTCATCACGAGAACTAGCACATTGGGCGACTGTGTAAGAGAGTTGTTGAGATTGCATTTCAGCAGAGAGTTTGAAAGCAGCTACAGGAATTTCTTGGAGCAAGCCAAAGTGTCTTACCTTGCACACAATCAAGATCCCAATGTGAAAGCCATCTTTAGTGCATTATCAGATTGGGGTGCTTCTCTTTTGGTGAGTGAATTGAAAAAAAGTTATGACTTATCAGAGGACATCTTACTGGATGAGGATGAGAATACAGGCACCTGTCACTTTTTTAAAATGTTTGGAATAGGACTTTGCCAGCATATATTCTACCATAGATTGCAAGAAGGTATAAATAAAATTACAAGTGAAATGTTTCAGAAAAGAAAGTTACATAACTACAGGTTTTCTATAGTATAATTGTACTATTTTACAGGAAAAGGCTTGCTGAACCCAAAAGACTTGCCAACCAGGTGGCTAAATCAAAGTCTAAGGCAGTGCAACAGAGGTCCAAATCCGTCTCAGACTCCAAGCTTCAATGAAGCAAATGAAGGCTCATCGTCATGTGTTATGAGGACAACCCCTCGAGGGCCCAAGCCAATGGATAAAACTTCAAAGTACCGCAAGGCACTAAAAATTTGCACTGAAATTTGCAGCATCCTATCCTTGAATGGAGGTCATCAATATGAAAAAAGAATTCAAGATCTAGAAAAAATATTAGAATACTGGATGTCCAAAAAAGAAATTGTTGTCCTGCCTGTGAATGCTAATGGCACAGTGGATTGTAAGTTGTAATCCTTTATTTAAAAAAATAAAAAGTTTATGTACTTGCATGTATAAACTTTTGCCATATTTGTAACAGTGAATGTTGCTGAAAACATACAAGTTGATGACGCTACCCTGGATAAAGACAAAACTTCAACCACTTCTCGTTCTGCAAATGCAAATGATGTAAATCCTCCTTGTGAAAATATTTTAACATCTCCTAATTCTGTAAGCGGAAATAATGTGAATCCTCCGAGAGAAAATATTTCAACATCTCCTCCTGTTCAATGTTATGGTATGTAAGTTGGCATTGTGATTGCTGAAACAGGTGCAGAATTGTTGCTACACATCTTAATAATTCCTTAGTTCCTAAATATTTTAATTGTATTTCTGCAGATACCTTCATACCTCAAACTTGCCCTGATTGTAAGGGGCCCGCACCGAGGTGATTACTTTAATATCATCCTGATAACATTGTCTCTGGCAGAATTAATTGTAACATATCTCATAAACCATCTCAGGTACACAACAGATAAGCAGGGTCGAAACCATGGGAGGTATTACTACACCTGCATGGACAGGTGCAGAAGAGGTAGATCTTATTTCAGATGGGAGAAATGTCCTTCTTGTAAGGCACAAGATGTGCGAGTAGGTCATTACACCGCTGAACGTGGTAAGGAGCTATAAACAAACTTAAAATTAATTTTTTTTTACTTTCTATCATTATTATTTTCTTAATTTTGCAGAACCTTATGTTTCAGAAGGCTCAGCTGAAATAGGTAAATTGCAAGAGCAAACCCCTACTAAAGATGATTCCAAAAAAATTGAGTCACTTAGTGCTGGTTAGGATGGGGACTGTTCGCCAATCAGACATCCAAAAGAGGGTTCACCTGATAGTTCCGAACTGCAATAGCTCACCCCTCCCCCCAAGTATGATGCAGGAAACTCCCAAGAAATTGATTCACCTGGTGCAAGTGAGGATAGTGACTTGTCAACCATCAGACACTCAAGAGGAGGATCATCTGAAAGCAGGTTAGAACTGCAAGAGTTCACCCCCACTACGGATGACACTAAAGACATTCAAATTATTGAGTCACCTGGCTCTGGTAAAAATCTTGACTTGCCACCCATCAGAACAGCAGGTTGTGACTGGGCAATAGATGACTCAACTTTGACTATGTTTGGGCTGACAAGAGAGGAATTTTTAAGTGGTGTGCAAGTGGGCACAAGACTAGAGCCAGGGACTTCTCCTCCAAAATTTGTGTTGCCTGAGCAAAAATTGAGAATTCTGAAAGGTAATTAAAAAAAATTGCCCACATAACATTCTGCAATAAAATACATCAAATCTGAATGTGAAGTGGGTTACTGGGTTTAAAAAAAAATAATGTCTTGTTTCGTAGATAAAACTCTTCCTGACAAAAATGGCATTGAAGAAAGGTGTGCTAGAGGTTCTGAAATACCCAAAACTGATGTCACACAACTGTCTGATGTGTCATGGTGTGTTAAATCCCAAAATAGGCTGACCAAGGAAAAATCATACAAAGTTATAGAGCTCAGAGATAGTTGCAAAATATCATCATGCAGCCTGGAGCCTTGCAGGCACAGGTTTTCATGTACATGCATGGACTATAAGTATTCAGGTTGTACCTGCAAGCACATCAATGCAGTTTTCCAACAGTATTTTAGGAAAGCTGGTTCTGGTAAATTGTTATACTTCCTTTGACTCTAGTGTTATGGGCATGAACCATATCACCCTTGGTATCTTCAAAGTTTATGTTTATCTTCATTTTTTATTATTCAGATACCTCAAGCTCAAGGGTGATATTTTCCACAAGCCTTTCCCCTGATAATATAAAACTTCCAAGCCACTCTGTTCAGGGTCGGCCCCGCAACAAAACACCTTTAAAACCAATTAAGACCAGTAAGTGCTAGTCTAAATTTCTATCATATTTATTAGACCTATATGTTAACTGATTTATTTGAAATATCTACATTCTTTCCCACTATTTTTTTAGTGAACTGTCTCTGATATGAGCATATTTTTATTGTTTTTTCCTACAGCACAGAACATCTCTGCTGACAGTGACAAAGGTCTTCCTTGGGAGATAAAAAACTTTGAATATCCAGACTGGTCCATGCTGAAGCATAAATACAAGTGTAGTGGTATTACTTTATCAAAAGCAGACTTTGAATGTCTCAAGGCTGGAGAATTCCTCTTTGACTCCACTATTGATGTCTTCAGTACCTTGATGATAGCTGACAATGAGAATCAATATGCTGAGATAGAGAGTATACCTAGCAATGCTCTTCAATGTACCCAACTAGGCATGCAGTGTTACTTGTCAAATATTGACAAAAATACATTTGTTTTGAATGATATGTTGGTAGTTCCATCAAACATCAATTTAAATCACTGGGTTTTGTTCCTAGTCTTAACTAAGCTAAAATGTATAGTAATCTTAGATCCATTGTACTCTAAGAAGTCCGTGGACCCAAATGTTGTGGAGCATCTACAGGTACTGAGCTTTCTTAGCAAGATTGTAGTATACCAATGGATGTCTTCATTTTTTCTAGCATTAGAAATTTAAAAAATCCTCTCTGTTCTAGATTCTGAGATATTTCCTTGAATGTTCCTATCACTTCTGCTTTCAAGGTCTCAAACTTGATTGGGAGGAATGGAAGCTTTATGCTCCTAGAGATTTTCCACGCCAACCAAATGGCTATGACTGTGGGGTTTATGTCTGTTTGTGGACATATTCTGCCTGTTGTGGTAATACATTACATGTGTCCGACTTTAGCAGCACCAAATTAAAAGCTGTAAGGAAATTTGTATTCCAAAAAATTATGAGCAATTCTGAAGAGCAGGCTGACAGGTAATTTATGCAATTGTATATGTACACATCATTGCAAAAAATCATGACAAATTTTAAATGTACAAAATTGCAAGATATTTCTACTGTTTTTAATGATTTTTTATTTTCAGATCTTCATTAAATAAACCAACTCTACCTTCGGATTCTGGGATTTTGCATGCATTTTTTGCAGATGCTATTCAGAGCATTAAGGACGGAGCTGTTGAAGTAAATAGAGTGTGGGATAATGTAGAAGCTCCAGATATCATTAATTCCTCTCCAGTTCCTGGGAAAAGCTCCCTTCAAGTCATTGGAGATTACCTTAAGCACCTATCCGGAGCCACAGATCATGCTTGTGAAGCTCCAGGGAGGTGTAAACTTAAAAATGTTAAAGGCATTCACCAGATGTATGTATGTGAGATATGCAGAATATGGTATCATTTAAAGTGTATAGCAGATTTACGTGATCCACCATCTGACACTGAACCGTATCTTTGCCCCTCTCATATGCAAGGTAAGCAAAAGAATTAAAATTTTATGAATAAAATATTTATATATTTTACAGCTTTTAATTCTTGTTGTTCACAGGAGGTACAAGAACTAGAGTGGGTGTTAAAAAACCAGTCAGGCTGCGAGTGTCCCTTGGATAGGACTAGTATTCATCCGTCCGCAGTGATAAATCTTTGTTCCTTACTTGCTAGGTTTTGAAATGTGATGTGATCCAAATAAGTGTAGTAGTTTTTTCATTATTATCGTATTATGCAGTTGTTGGAATGTTCCTTCTATATGTTGATAATAGATTTATAATGTCAAATTTTAAAAAAAACTGTCTTGAGAAGTCTTTCCTTTTGGATGTTCTATTCATAATAGTGTGTATGGTTGTTGCTAACTTTCTACATAATTTTGCTTACACATAGGAAATTCCTGCAAACAGACGCGTCCCCGTTTTTTGTTCTAAACGACGTCACGGAATTCACTGGAGGGAAAAGGAGGGCGTCTTGACGGATTTTGACTGGTGATTTGGTGATTCGGGTATTGGGTATTGGGCATTGGCAGAAAACTGCCGACCATGGCGGCGGCGTTTTGCTCATGCCGCAAAGGCGAATCTGGGTAAAAACCGATTAAAGGAGCATGCATTATCTTGCTGTCAAGTCCTAACAAAAGTAGGAAATTATTTTCCAAAATTCTTATTGTTTCACATGAAGTGTGCGGGACTCAGCAATGATGAAGGTAGAATATAGTTTTATCTTTTTAATCTATATATTTCCCTGCGGCATGGGTATAAAAATATCAGGATGCTAACAAATCTGTCTAAAGTCTTTTTGTCGCTATTCTCACTCATGAGTTGAGTATGACGAAAGTAAGAATGTTCAGATGAATTTTGTAATTATTATTGTCTTTTGTTGAGTTTAGTGGTGACTCCGTTATTGATCATAGAATAACTTAAAAATCTAGAATAGTTTTTGTACCATCCCAAAAGTTCATTGGATAACTAATGTTATACTGAGGTTTTTTCTGGTTAAAAATGACTGTAAGTTCTCATTACCGTTTTGCTGAATATGACGTTCTCTCTCTCTTTTTTAGCTGAACGTTTACACCAATGGCACTGTTTTGTTTGTACGAGGGTACAACGGTCCATCACTTCTCTCAGGGAAGAAGTCTCAAAAATGATAAATGATGCTATTGGTCAGAATCGGCAGTTGAATAATGCCACTGAGGTAAGAGGGTAGGAGTAAATGTTTTCTTTTCGGAACTGTGCTAATTTTTTTAGCTGTCCTCACTTTTCCTACATATTATATTCCATAGAAAAATATATTGAAGAAAACCAATGATGCTAACGATGAGCTAAGGGAAGAAAGTAAAAATTTGTTGGAAGAAATCATAATATTGAGAACAAGTTTTGAAGAATTACAAAAAGAGAATGGACATTTGGTTGTAGAAAATAAAAATTTGTTGGAAGAAAACAAAGAATTGAAAACAAATTTTGAAGAATTACAGAAAAAAATAAACATTTGGTTGTAGAAAATGAGAAACTAACAAGAAATGTTGAAGAATCAATGACTAGGAAGAGGGAACTAACTACAGCAACTGAAAATTTGTTGGACAAAAATAAAACAACACAAACAAATTTTGAAGAATTAATGAGAAAATATGAAAATTTAATAAATGAAAATGAAAGGGTAAAAAAAGAAATTGAAGAATTAAGGAAAAAAATAATGATTCCAGGCACAGAGGTACCTGTTTAAGAGTTGCTGTGTATTGTTGCTTCTGTAATTTAGCCTAATTTGATGTGTTAATTGTTTCGCCAGGGAAAGCAGCAACCACTCAGTAGCACTAGCATTCCTGTGAAAAACAAATTAAGTTTGTCTGTGAAGGTGAATATGACTGTATTTATGATTTATAGAGATGTGTGGAGATGAATTGTTGAAGTTTTTAATTTTTACCCAGGGCAATCACCAACCATTCAGGAGCACAAGCATTCAAGCAAAAAGCAAACTAAGTTTGTCTCAGAAGGTGAGTATTACTGTAAGACTTGAATGGGGTGTGATGGATAAATTTATAAAATAATGATTTTTGTTGTAGAAGAAATATATTGACGATATTCATCTGACGCTGAATAAAGAAATATTACACTGGTGTGCAAAATTAGCGGTCCACTTTTTTCTCCGCTTATAATTTTTTAAAAAATAGAGCTAGAAACTTGAAATTTGGATGAGAGATGGTCCAAAGTGTTGTTGAAACGTCCCTAAAGTCACAACAATCAAATCCACCCCCATCATTTTTTTTCCACCCCTCGCGTAAGACACTGTCAATTTTTGACACTTTCGCCGGGGCAAAAGTGTCCTTCCAGGTGTCACAGAGGTTTGAAACTCACATGGCCGACTCAGTTTTGACTCCTCTTTCGATTGATACCGGAGCCACCCCAGTAAGACGAACCGTTCCGGAGCCACAAAAAAAACCACCCCTAAGTAGGGGTGATTTTTTCGGATTTTTTTCCAGAGTTAGGCGCGGTAGCAGGAGGTCCCCTGGACACGACAAAAGTGTCCCCATGTCCGTCGCACCCCCCCAGGGGGTGTCCAGCCCCGAAACACTGGCACCCCAAATCTTGATTTTTCACTAAAATCACCAAAAATGACCAAAAAATGGTCAAAAATCACGTTGCACAGTTGATTTTAGCCGTCTGGATCGACACCCGGAGTGACAAACTGCAGACCAGACGGTAAAGCCGTTTTCGTGGGGGTTGCAACCCCTAACTTTCCAACCCCTAGCGCAGGGGATGGAGGGGCGGAGGCGGGTCGCCGCGGTCACGGTACGATGTGTGAGCCCCTCAGGCACCTTCACACCAATTTCGAAGTGATTCGGTCCATTCGTTACCTTCCAGGATCAAAAAAAACGCAAAATCGTGTAAATTTCAACCCCTAAGTTTGCACCCCTTTTTCTCCTCAGCCAGGAGGGGCACAACATCCGCTCAGGTGCGCGAAGGAGCGCACATTCAACCTTTACCAGGGTGCAAACGCGCAAACCCCTGCGATCATCGTGTCGGCCGCGAGAGCCACGCGAGTGAGCAGTGTTCTTTCCCTTTTCATTGTTGAATCGTTTCTGTGGTTTCACATGAGTGCCATGAAGTGGCCTGGCTGCCACATCGGTGACCTCTCAGAGGCCTCCAGTCTTTTTTGAGACTTTCTTGGTTGCGTAGCTTCGTTTTGTTAAGTTTTCGGACTGCTATTGATGTTTTTTGAGATCGACTTTGCTTCGATGGCACATCCAAACTCACGAGCACACCGACCCCGGTCATTTTGTCTGCTCACTCGCGTGGCTCTCGCGGCCGACACGATGATCGCAGGGGTTTGCGCGTTTGCACCCTGGTAAAGGTTGAATGTGCGCTCCTTCGCGCACCTGAGCGGATGTTGTGCCCCTCCTGGCTGAGGAGAAAAAGGGGTGCAAACTTAGGGGTTGAAATTTACACGATTTTGCGTTTTTTTGATCCTGGAAGGTAACGAATGGACCGAATCACTTCAAAATTGGTGTGAAGGTGCCTGAGGGGCTCACACATCGTACCGTGACCGCGGCGACCCGCCTCCGCCCCTCCATCCCCTGCGCAGGGGGTTGGAAAGTTAGGGGTTGCAACCCCCACGAAAACGGCTTTACCGTCTGGTCTGCAGTTTGTCACTCCGGGTGTCGATCCAGACGGCTGAAATCAATTGTGCAACGTAATTTTTGACCATTTTTTGGTCATTTTTGGTGATTTTAGTGAAAAATCAAGATTTGGGGTGCCAGTGTTTCGGGGCTGGACACCCCCTGGGGGGTGCGACGGACATGGGGACACTTTTGTCGTGTCCAGGGGACCTCCTGCTACCGCGCCTAGCTCTGGAAAAAAATCCGAAAAAATCACCCCTACTTAGGGGTGGTTTTTTTTTGTGGCTCCGGAACGGTTCGTCCGACTGGGGTGGCTCCGGTATCAATCGAAAGAGGAGTCAAAACTGAGTCGGCCATGTGAGTTTCAAACCCCTGTGACACCTGGAAGGACACTTTTGCCCCGGCGAAAGTGTCAAAAATTGACAGTGTCTTACGCGAGGGGTGGAAAAAAAATGAAGGGGGTGGATTTGATTGTTGTGACTTTAGGGACGTTTCAACAACACTTTGGACCATCTCTCCTCCGAATTTCAAGTTTCTAGCTCTATTTTTTAAAAAACTATAAGCGGAGAAAAAAGTGGACCGCTAATTTTGCACACCAGTGTACATTGATAACATTGTTTCAAAGGATTTCCTACCAAACCTTACTTAATGTTACTAAGCTTCCATTTTTGTCATATCTCTTAAGAGATATGACAAATCATAGATAATCATTAAAAGCATGTAAAGTATTTAGTAACAACTTCAGCATTGAAATATTTGTAACTCTCAAAATATAAAACATAAGCTTTGGAGGGAAATATGACAGTAGAGTTCAGATAAAAATGAAAGTTGTTGAGATCTTTACATAAAATAATAACATCTGGTACACTTTTAAAATGATGGACAGACAAAGCTAGAAGAAGAATGACCAACACAAGCATAATGGAACCATTGATCACATTTTATACAACTGATCCAATTTTTGTCATCTTCAGTATCCAAGTACTTTTGTAGACAAACACCCAGGCTGAAGTTACTATGGTGGCCATAGTCGCGGCCAAGAATTTACCATGGCCACTTGCTTGATTACCATGGACATCCTACTGGCCATGGTAAAACGGTCCATGGCCATCCGTGGCCCATGGCCATGGCCATAGCCACATAATGGGCAGACAGTGGCCATGGTCCGAGCCCATGGCCAGACCATGGCCATGGTCGTAGCATCACCATGGGCAGATAATGGCCATGGTAAAGATAGCCATAGTGTGGTCATGGCCATGTGGCCATGGTGAGGCCATGGGCCGTATGATAATTTAAATGCCTATAAAACCTGCATTTATAGGAATTTTCTGGCGAAACTTTGTATGTAGCCTCCTCCGCTTAAGAAATCAAACTAATTTACTTTTCTCGAAAAGTGAAATTTTGTGTGCCCCATAACTCAGAAACGGCTTTAGTTAGGCAAAAACTAACAGCGGCATCGGTCTTGTCTCGATTTTTACACCCCTGGGACATACTCTGATCTTATCTCGGACTTAGAAGGAAACTTAATAAGTGACCTCATACTTGCCTTTGGTACACGTGGCCATGGCACCGGCTATGACCATGGCCATGGCCTGTCTATGGGCTATTCTGGCCATGGCCAGTCTATGGGCTATTCTGGCCATGGCCAGTCTATGGGCTATTCTGGCCATGGCCAGTCTATGGGCTATTCTGGCCATGGCCATGCCCTGCCCATGGCCTGGTCATGGTCTGCCCATGAGCATAATACCATGGCCATTTTACCCATGGGCAGTGGCCATGGCAGGCCGTGGCCATGGTAATGCTCATGGTAACTTTAGCCTGGGCAGGGCACTGTTCAGCATCATATGCTTTCAGGCAATTGCCAACGATAGAGTCAAAAATCTCTTTGCGAAAATATATTTACACTTACTTGGACAATAAGAAGTATCAATCAGCAATTGATTCCATCACCAGTATTGTCGGCAGCAGGTCTTCTTCCAGATCAGGCAACGAGAACTTGTTGTGAGTCCAAGATTATAATCAGCAATATGCACCAAACTTCTTCCTCTAGAATCAACTGGAAAATCACCATAATTTTATAAAATTTTATACAAATTTACACTTCATAATTCATAGATGAGAGCAGGATGAAGGTTTGTAGCAGAAATAATGCAATTTTACTTCAAGTTAACTTATGAATTATTCATTATAAAAGATTTTAGTTCTGCTGCCTCATTTTGCCCATATTTTTGAATTGTGAAGTGTGAATTTTCAAGTCTTGATAAAGATTTAATGCTAAGGTATATCGACACAACTGGTCATAGCTCATAGCTCATGCACTCATGTGGTTCATAAGTTCCTCGCACCAATGAATGCAGAGTGTAAAAGGGCCAATCAGGGAGCATATTTGTTGAAATGGCCTCATTACATTAAATTAAAATCTTGCTTTCACTCAAAACAAAGTCTATTTTTAGATCCTTACACTTACTTGGAGTATAAGAAGTATCAATCAGCAATTGATTCCGTCACCAGTATTTTAGGCAGCAGGTTCTTCTACCAAATCAGGAAACGAGAATTTGCTGTGAGTCACGAAATGATAATCAGCAATATGCTCCAATAGGCTTGTTTCTCCAGAGCCAACTGAAAAATTACTATAACTTTATACAATTTACACTTCATAATTCATGGCTGAGGGCAGGATACAGCCTTGTAGCAGAAATAAGGTATCAAAGCTTTTTTTCCCAATGCAATTTTACTTCCCGTTAACCTTTGAATTATAGATTAGTATTAGAGATTTTAGTTTTGTTGCCTCATTTTGCCCATACCTATGAATTATGAAGTGTGAATTTCCTAGACTTGATAAAGACTTAATGTTAAGGTGACTCCACAATACTGGTCATAGCTCATAGATCATCCACTCATGCGGTTCATAAATTCCTCGCATACTGAATGCAGGGTGTAAAAGAGCTATTCAGGGAGCTTATTTGGTGTAATGGCCCCATCGAAATAAATTAAAATTCCACTTCCACCCAAAATAAACTTAAATGCGAGGAACTTATGAGCTGCATGAATGCATGAGCTATGAGAGTACTTGTGGATTTGTCTTTATGAATTGTAAATGCCAACATGTTATTGTGAAACGAGTATGGATGTGTGTAGATTTTTACACTTACTTGTAGAAAATTGTTAATACACGAAGTATTAAAGAGCAATCCAGCAGTAGTCATAGGCAGAAACTTCTTGCGTGAAAAGAAGAACCTGCAAACTAAGAAATAAAGAAATGTTTTTCAAAATAATTAATGATAATTAGTGTGTACAGAAATGGTTTAGATAATGCTCATGCTGCCTAATTTTTACTTTGATTTAAAAAAGCCACAGAGTTGAAAAGTTACTTTCAAAATGGACGGTTGTCAAAGAGTGTCAGGTAGCTGATATGCTTCCACTAAAAATTGTTTACAGGTAGCTCCTTCCAATAATAACTGCAGAATTCTCAAAAATTTTGTGTAATTATTTCTTATGATAGACTTTAAGAAGAGTATCTTTTTATTTATATGATGCTAAAGGTAGACAGGTCTTACCTCAAATTCAGAAAGAAGTCGAGACGCCGCACATTGTTGTAAAAGCGAGGCCTTCAAATCACTCGCGGAAATTTTTTCTTCTTTACTTACGTTATTTCAGTCCAATGTCAATAGATGGCGCTGCTTGGCCACATTGAGCAGAACGTAAATAGACAGCTGGCGTCAGGCGTTGTTCGCGCATGCGCATAACCTACATCTTCTGTGTTGACACTTTCGATGTTTGTCAACAAATTGATTGTAATGTTTACTTTTTAATTACACAAAGAATGGTTCTGAAAGTGACTGGGATGTTCAATAGTAAGCTGATTTTACATATAGTGTAATTTGGTAGTATATTATTGTGTAGATGAGCTAAATTTCGTATGTGAAAACACTGCATCGGCGATGAAGGGTCCATGAAGGGTCGTACTTTGAATTCCATTTTTCTTTGAATTTTGCTTAGGAACTTGAAAAAAACCTCTATCATTGATTTGTGACTGGTCGAAATGTTACAGTTTGGTTACAAATATATCACTGTATGTATTGCCGTTTCGCAGAGTTATGTGTGGTCTAAATTACACCATACCAAGCACAATACTCGTTCTCTACCTCTATGTATATAGTGGAGATAGATGAGGTAAAGAACGAGTAAAAACGAAAACTGAGTGTAATCCGCAGCTGATCTGGGTTGGAAATGATAAAATGTCATTACCTTGAAGTACTGTGTATAAATGGCGTGATCGTAGGGCACGGGGATCGAGAGATATGGGCAGAAATTGGACGAAAAAAAAAAACGCAAAAGGGACGAAAACTGCCTTAAAACGAAAACTGAGTGTAATCTGCAGCTGATTCGGATTGGAGTTGATAAAATATCATCACCTTGGAGTACTGTGTAAATGGGGTGATCGTAGGGCACGGGGATTGATAGATATATGCCAATTTGGGGCAGAAATTGGCCGAAAAAACCACAAAAGCTGGCCACAAAATGGCAAGCTTCGGCAAGGAAACTTGGCCCTTTCAAACGGAAAAACCAGGCTTGGCTGAACTCTGAGTTCTGCTATTCAGCCGGTTTTGTGGTTTTTTGGCCAATTTCTGCCCTCAAATTGGCCCATATCTGTCGATCCCCGTGCCCTACGATCACCCCATTTACACAGTACTCCTATGTAATGATATGTTATCATCTCCAACCCCGATCAGCTGCAGATTACACTCAGTTTTCGTTTTAAAGCCCTTTTCGGCCCTTTTTTTTCGGCCAATTTCTGCTTTAAAATTGGCCCATATCTCTCGATCTCCGTGCCCTACGATCACGCCATTTATACAGTACTCCAAGGTAATAACATTTTATCATTTCCAACCCAGATCAGCTGCGGATTACACTCAGTTTTTGTTTTAAGGCCCATTTCGGCCCTTTCGTGTTTTTTTCGGCCACTTTCTGCCCCGAAGTTGGCCCATATCTCTCGATCCCCGTGCCCTACGATCACGCCATTTATACAGCACTTTAAGGTAATGACATTTCATCATTTCCAACCCAGATCAGCTGCGGATTACACTCAATTTTTGTTTTTATGTCTTTTTAATGCTTTTTAAGCCCTTATTTTACATTTTTTTGCGTTTTTCTCAAAATCCCACCTCGATACGACGTTGCCATTTTTATGGTAGGTTAAGGGCACATAGGTCCATGGTACTGCAAAATACTTTTTTGCGGAATCGCCATACAACGGATGTAATGGCCGAAAAAGTGCAAAATTTCCATGTTTTTAGCGGTTTTTCCCATATTTCTTGGTCATGGGGGTCCCAATGACTGTCTAGTACACTTTTTAGGAGTTTTCACATGGTCTTCAAAGGTTTCGAGCCATAAAATATTTTTTTCCGATTTTCGGCCATTTCGGCCATTCACCTAACCTGCAGCACCGGCAGCACCAGCAGCTAGAGATAGGAAGATTATGCTTGAGCATAATCGCATAATTTCATAAAAGTTGTCCGATGACCACGGGGACAAGATATTTGGTACCCTTGTACCCCCCCACCCCCCCCTAGAAGACAAATATAGAGCATAAAAAAGCATAATTGGTCGCAAAAAGCAGCATAATGCATAATCGCATAATTAGAGCATAATTGGGCCCAAAATCGGCCGCGGCGCGTTTTCATTTTCGTGGAATAGCTATTTTAGGCTGTTTTTGGCCTTCAAACGCCAAACGACGACTCGATTTTGAATTTGGCGCCAATCGGCGGTCACCGCCTTGTCCTAATTTGCTCTCGGTGAGGTGCGCTCTGTGACGTGCGCTCGGTGAGGTGCGCTCGGTGAGATGCGCCCGCTGAGGTTCGCTCGGTGAGGTGCCCTCGGTGAGGTGCGCTCGGTGAGGTGCCCTCGGTGAGGTGCGCTCGGTGAGGTACGCTCAGTGAGGTGCGCTCGGTGAGGTCCGCTCAGTGGGGTGCGCTCTGTGAGATGCGCTCGATGAGGTGCGCTCGGTGAGGTGCGCTCGGTTAGGTGCCCTCGGTTAGGTGCCTCGGTGAGGTGCGCTCGGTGAGGTGCCCTCGGTGAGGTGCCCTCGGTGAGGTGCCCTCGGTGAGGTGCGCTCGGTGAGGTGCGCTCGGTGAGGTGCGCTCTGTGAGGTGCGTTCAGTGAGGTCCGCTCGGTGAGATGCGCTCGGTGAGGTGACCTCGGTGAGGTGCCCTCGGTAGAGTGCGCTCGGTGAGGTGCCCTCGGTGAGGTGCCCTCGGTGAGGTGCCCTCGGTGAGGTGCCCTCGGTGAGGTGCGCTCGGTGAGGTGCGCTCGGTGAGGTGCGCTCAGTGAGGTGCGCTCGGTGAGGTGCGCTCGGTGAGGTGCGCTCTGTGAGGTGCGCTCGGTGAGGTGCGCTCGGTGAGGTGCGCTCGGTGAGGTGCGCTCGGTGAGGTGCCTCGGTGAGGTGCGCTCGGTGAGGTGCGTTCAGTGAGGTGCGCTCGGTGAGGTGCGCTCGGTGAGGTGACCTCAGTGAGGTGCCCTCGGTAGAGTGCGCTCGGTGAGGTGCCCTCGGTGAGGTGCCCTCGGTGAGGTGCCCTCGGTGAGGTGCGCTCGGTGAGGTGCGCTCGGTGAGGTGCGCTCGGTGAGGTGCCCTCGGTTAGGTGCGCTCGGTAAGGTCCGCTCGGTGAGGTGCGCTCTGTGAGATGCGCTCGATGAGGTGCCCTTGGTAAGGTGCGCTCGGTGAGGTGCGCTCGGTGAGGTGCCCTCGGTTAGGTGCGCTCGGTAAGGTATGCTCGGTGAGGTGCGCTCTGTGAGGTGCGTTCAGTGAGGTCCGCTCGGTGAGATGCCCGCTGAGGTTCGCTCGGTGAGGTGCGCTCGGTGAGATGCGCTCGGTGATGCCCTCGGTGAGGTGCGCTCGGTGAGGTGCGCTCTGTGAGGTGCGTTCAGTGAGGTCCGCTCGGTGAGGTGCGCTCGGTGAGGTGACCTCGGTGAGGTGCCCTCGGTAGAGTGCGCTCGGTGAGGTGCCCTCGTTGAGGTGCCCTCGGTGAGGTGCCCTCGGTGAGGTGCCCTCGGTGAGGTGCGCTCGGTGAGGTGCCCTCGGTGAGGTGCGCTCGGTGAGGTGCGCTCGGTGAGGTGCGCTCGGTGAGGTGCCCTCGGTGAGGTGCGCTCGGTGAGGTGCGCTCTGTGAGGTGCGTTCAGTGAGGTCCGCTCGGTGAGATGCGCTCGGTGAGGTGACCTCGGTGAGGTGCCCTCGGTAGAGTGCGCTCGGTGAGGTGCCCTCGGTGAGGTGCGCTCGGTGAGGTACGCTCGGTGAGGTGCGCTCGGTGAGGTACGCTCAGTGAGGTGCGCTCTGTGAGATGCGCTCGGTGAGGTGCGCTCGGTGAGGTGCGCTCGGTGAGGTGCGCTCGGTGAGGTGACCTCGGTGAGGTGCGCTCGGTGAGGTGCCCTCGGTTAGGTGCGCTCGGTGAGGTATGCTCGGTGAGGTGCGCTCTGTGAGGTGCGCTCGGTGAGGTGCGCTCGGTGAGATGCGCTCGGTGAGGTGCGCTCGGTGAGGTGCTCTCGGTGAGGTGCGCTCGGTGAGGTGCGCTCGGTGAGGT
>JAHWGI010000306.1:0-260000 GCA_029379305.1 Frankliniella fusca
GCCTAACGGTTTTCACTGATTTCCCTTAATTTGTATGATGATGATTCCCAGCCTTGTGTACGCATGATTTCCAAGTATGTCGCCCCCTTGATTTTTTGCTTGAATCTTACCTATTTTTTTAAAATAAATTTTCCTGAATATCTCGGGCGCGGGGCGATGGGAGGAGAAAAGGGGAGGGGGGGGAGAGAAACGGTAAGGCAGTGAGACCCGCGTACGAACTTTGTGAAGAAAAACGCTTTCTCTCTCTCCAGCCCGGGCCCTGCCCTGGCCTGCCCCAGGTTGGGCCGGCGCACCCCGGGCGCACCGGACCCTCAGCCGCTGCCTCGCGTGACGCTACGGAATGCACGGCTGGCATGCGCTATGCTCCCGCAGGACCACACCGACCGCCTCTTATATTTTACATGGACCCGATGAAATATTTGCGATAGACCCAAGGAAGGCTGGAGCAGGAGCCGCCCGCAAGGTTCAGTGAGAGAGAGAGAGAGAGAGAGAGAGAGAGAGAGAGAGAGAGAGAGGGGGGGTATTGGCTGCACGTAGACAAAGAAAAAGAGACGGGGGCTGAAAAGAAAGTCTCGATTTTTGTTGGCGGTGCCTAAACTGTGGCACTGCGGGAACACAGATATCACGTGCTTATAGCGTATCCACTGCCCCCACATGTATCCCTGCTGCTCGAAAAAAAAAAACACGAACAAAATATAAATGAAATAAAAACGACACGTGATCTTCCTGATTAACGACGCTTGTACGTTACACGCAAACGCCCGTGCCGACGACAGCGCATCATTGGCAATCGGATTAGAAACATTTCCGATTCAAATCACGACAATTCACACAGCGGGGAGCTTGAGGGGTGGGGGTCGGGTAGGGTAGGGGTGGAGGTGAAGGTGTCATAGGATGCGGGGTATAACACCCCGCACACGTGACACACGATGAGGGTGTCGTGGTCACTTGCTCATTGATCCATTAAAACTCCTTATTCCGATATTGAAGATGTTTTTTCACCCCTTTTCATTTATTTACTTAATTTAGTCATTTCTACAAAAGAAGAAACAGTTATTGGTGAAAAAGCGAAGAAAAAATATGTTTAAAATGTCAACCCTTATTAGAGGTGTAAATACGTCCGCCAACTTGTTTTTCAGTGCCGCAAACAAACAAACTCAAGTAAAAGTAATACGCATTTCCTGATGCGCGCTGGCGCGCTGGCGCCTGCACTGCTGCGAGCGGCGCGCCCGCCCAAGGAAACGAACATTTCCTTTACAATGTCAAGGCGCCGCGAGACGCGCCACACCTCTCACCCCCCCCCCCTCCTTCCCTCCCTTCTCTTTTTTTATCCCTTACCGGTCTTTTCTTCCTGTTCGTGTCATCGCCGCCGCCGCCCTCTCCATGTCCTGCTCCTCATCCTATTGTCCGGCCCGGCCTTCTCTCTTCCCGTCTAATTGCGACAAGTCCTTTTGTTCCAGCCGGCGCGCTACGCGCCGCCCCGGGGCCCTCCCGCCCCGCCCCGCCCCGCCCGAGGGCCGCAGAGCCATCCCCGCCGGGACCCCGCCGGGGCGCCGCTAGTTGAAGCACAGTTTGTTTTCGGCCTCAAAACAATAACGGGCGGGACTTAGCTCAAGTTTCACCGCCACTTGAGGGCGGCACGGCGCGCGGCACGGCGGGCTCAGCGCGGAGGACTCAGCGCGGCTCAGCGGCTGCGGCACGGGGCACGCGCGGGTCTCAGCAAATAACAGCCGCACTGCAGCCGCAGCGCCGCCGGCCAGCGCAACCCGCGCCGCCCCAACCCGCCCCGCCCCTACCCGCCACGCCACCACGCTCCGCCACGCCACGACATTCATACATAGCCGCAGCCCAGCTACGGGGCGGAAGCGGATATGCAGCGCGCCGCCCCGGGCCCCGGGGTACTGTACTGGTCCTCGCGCGCGACGCCACAGGGCATTGTTACGCCCCATTGTCCGCTTTTTCCACGCACTTCAATGATAATCCCTCATAATGTGCCCACGATGCATGCGAACAACGCGACATTTCCAAAAGTGCAGCCTAACTCTTCCGTTATAATGATGTGCAGTGCTCACTTCCACGAAATACCGGGACCGCGGGAACATGGATACGGGAAATATCGAAGGTTAATGGACTTTATTTCTTTTTAATGAGAGAGACGTTCCGGGGAGATGTTTAAAATGTTCTAAACAAACTTGTCTTTTACTGATACCAACAGAGACACCCTACTTTTTGATTCCTCTATAGTCAAAACACCACGGAAAAAAATATGAGAACGTTGCTCACTATACAATAACTTGGACGCCAAGAAAATACAATAATATAGTTAATTATGAATTAATTTGCTGTGACTAATTTTTTCCTCTTTTCTATTACACTTTGTCCCATACTCCTTGTTAGAAGATAAATTTCGAGTTCCATACAGCAGAAACGCGACTTTTATCGAGAGAGAGAAAACTCGGGAAGAAATCGAGGGCGGTTCGAGTAAGAGAGGGAGGGAGGGAGGGAGGGAGGGAGGGAGGGAGGGAGGGAGGGAGGGAGGGAGGGAGGGAGGGAGAGAGAGAGAGAGAGAGAGAGAGAGAGAGAGAGAGAGAGAGAGAGAGACGAAGGAGTGGGGGCTGGGGGGTCGGGGGAGAAAGGGTGGCTGTGTCGGTACCACCTCAAACAAGACGGCTCGGGACTGAATAAAACATGACGAGACAGCGGGGGGAGACTTTCTGTTTGATGAGACACTGCATGTGCAGAGCGAGCGAGCGGGCGGGCGGGCGGGCATTTTTGGTGACGCGCGAGGCCTGGTGGTGCGGCGCGGGGAGAGCCCGGCCCGAGGGCGAGCAAGGACCCTCATTAAAACTATAGACATACCCAAAGCGATCGTTACAAAGGACCCCTACTGTATTCAGTGCCGTTCCATATGCCCATCCCGTTCCTCCCCTCTGCCAAATGGTGGTGGTGGTACGGGGACAAATGCTACATGGCGTGCGCCTAGTCCTGTGCCGGCCGACGCTCCCATTTCTTCTCTCGCCCTTTGACAGACTGGCAAACGACGCGCCGCGACGACTACACTGGTAAGACTAAGGCGTAACTGGAAGACTGAATAGAGCGTACCGTTACGCTTGAAGAGGTTACGCTTGAAGTGAAGGCCAGGAGAGAAATTCCCCCATACATGTAGAGAGGACGAATAGGAGCGGGTAGATAACAGAGTCGCTACGAACTGCAACTGAAATTTTTGTACACATCGTCATTCAGAAAAAAATTATAGAAATTCAAAGAAATTATAGAAAACCCATCAGAAAACTAAAAGTAAAATTAAAATATACAATCACTTCAGGGAAAATCCGATTTCCAAATCACGAAAATTCAGTAACAAATCCCCAAAAAATCAGAAATCATTCACAAAAAATCAGTAAAAATTCACGAAAATTTACAAAATTTGTACCACAAAGCTCAGAGTTGAATACTCCTCGGTATTCAAAAACATAAAAAAATTATAATGGTTACGATTAATATAAATTTTATTGCAAAGGCAGCAAAACGAAGAGAGCAAGCAGACGCAGCACCAGTGGCTAAAAACTAATTACACTGCCTGCAGCGGCGCGGCCACCGCGAAAGGCGGTTCACTTCAGTAATTAGCTTGTCATTTTTATTCTACGGCCCCACAATAAACGTCACCCCAACCTGATGCGGTGTGGGGCGCATTAGCATAAATTCACACTTTAGCTGCGGGGTCCTCTCTGCCGCTGCGGTTTACCGCCCGCCGACCCGCCGCTGCAGCCAATGCGGCGCTCGCATCAATTTATTTCAACTTCTTCCTCTTCTTACTCCCCTCTCCTTCTCTCTCTGTCCCCCTTTCTTTCTCGTTTTAATATTATACGCCGCTGCGGAACGCTCACGCGATAAACTGAAAGGCTGCGAGAGGCTATGCAGCGCGCCGCGCGCTGCACTACCAGAAGGGGCGGAGCAGCGGTGCAGCGACAAAGGCAATAAATAGAGACTATGCTGGAGAGAGAGAGAGAGAGAGACGCAAGTCAAACTCGGTTTGGAAGTGGAATTCTTCTTCGCAATTATGACGGAAGGATGAAGAGGGAGGGTGGAGAGAGGAGCGCCTGAATGTGCAGGAGCGGACCGCTGCGGGGCGGGGCGGGGTGGGGCGGGGTGAAGCGGGGCGGGGCGGGGCGCCAGGCATGGCCAGGCTGTATTCCTTTTACAGCCTAGCTCTCAACAGGCTACTGCAGCAGTCCTGCGCGGAGCTCCGCTAGCGCCCCACCCCACTCCACGGGGCCGGTGGGAGCTCTCATCTTGGCCTTAGAGCCTTCATTCTCATTCAGAGTGAGAGAGCCAGCTAGTGAGGGCGAACAGAGAGAGAGAGAGAGAGAGAGAGAGAGAGAGAGAGAGAGAGAGAGAGAGAGAGAGAGAAGGCGGAAGGTAGCAGGGAATTCGGGTAGAGGCGACGTAATTTAGAGCCGAATTCATGTCAGCCCTCGCCACTTTGTCTGCAAGTGGCAGTTGCGCAGCCGCACTGCGCGCCATCAAACGACGTCAAATTCCTCATGAATAGTTGAATGCGTTCGGGCGCGGCGTTAGTGTAGGCTGCTCACCTCGCGCCGCAGAAGCGCGACTCCACATGCAGACACAGCTGGGTAATTTTCTTCTCCTTTTGCTAATATTTTAATTAACGAGAACCGCTTCGCAATAATATACATTTTGTAAAATTATCCCCTCCCCTTCCCCCCCCCCTGGCAATTTTTCCAACGCACCGTGTTTATGTGGTGGCGGCGATGTCTATATAGGGGGTGACCACTAATACAAAATGTGTACAATGATATTTTTGACTTTTTTTTTTTTTTTTTTTTTTTTTTTTTTTTTAAATGTTTTGTATTGACTTATCTTAAGATTTTTGAAGGAAAATTTCTGTCCCTTTCCTGTCAAATTTTGATCTTTAACTACAATTTCTGACTTTTTTCCAATCTTATTTTATGAAATTTTTTATTCATTTTTGCTCGACTTCTCAGATTTTTCCGCATCTTTCTTCCTAAATTGATTTTGATTTTTTTAAAATTATTTATTCTGGGCCGCACAACGTTTCCCTACCCTCAGCCTGCACGCACAGGTCTTCCCTCTTGCGCTCGAGCAGCGGGGCGCACAGCGCAGGGCCAAGCGGCCTGCGGCTCCTTACCCGCCCCGCCCGCCCCGCTCCGAGTTTAACAGTCATCTTAAACAGACTGCAGCGCCCCGAGGAGGCCCGAGGAGGCCCCCGCAACCCCCACATAGGACCAGGACCAAGGCCGGCCGGCCGGCCGGAGCGGGACCACCCGCCATCACCTGCGTTTTATTTGCCGCACCGAACCATCGCGGGCAGAGAGCAAGCCCCCTCTGGGAGCAAACGGGGGACCCGGGGGGAGGGGGCGGGGGGGCTGTGAGGGTAACTCCGCAACCCCCGCCCCGCGGAGAGGACCGTGTTTTAAGACACCCTCCTTCTCACATCCCTGCTGCTCCACCGGCAATGAGCGGCTGTGCGGGGAATAAAAAAACTATGAAGAAAAAAAAAGAAAAGGGAAATTTTGCGGGTTTAGCTGTTGAAATTAAAGCTGGTTTTAGTCGACATCTAGGTGTGCGGACCAGCCTGTACACGAAACTACCTTATTCTGCATTTTCTGACTGGCTCCTGGCGCTTTTGGAATGAAAACTTTTAATGGAACCTTTCGTACTTAAACAGGCACGGAGGCGCCCCGTTATTTTCCAGTATTTTGAAGGGACGAACTACTCCATAATAAAATACAGAGGAGCGCTCTTTGGCCATTACCGTCATTTGCTACGATTAGGCAGGAGGCTGCAGGATACGGCAAATACAACTCGAACCCGTCGCACTGTACAGTCATCGTGGCGTCGTGGCTCAGTTGGTAGAGCGCGCAACACCGAATCGAGTGGTCCGAAGTTCGACTCCCACTCGGGAAAGTGTTTTTCGCGCTTGACGTTCCCTTTGGCCGCAGCTGGATGGCAGGTCAAATAGAAATTAAACACGTCTCACCGCCGTTGGCTCGGTGGCTCTGGGCGTTGGGTCGCTTCCTGTTCTGGCTACGTGTCGGCACTCGGGGTTGTGGGTTCGAATCCCGCGTACCCCTCTGAGGTAAGGCCTCTGAAACTGGGATCAGGAAGTCTAACGCTCTTGACACCGCTCGTACCTCTAGGGGTAGGCCAATGGTGGTACGGGGATCAAATCTGTCGAATTGCGCGATAGGATCGCAGTCAGCAAAGCGCCGGTTCCCATGGAACACCGAAGCAGTTGGCTGCCACAGGGGGTTAAAGCCCTGTGCCTGGCGGGAACCGCAACCTCCTTCGGGAGGTTTACTGCCGCAAAAATTTTCCATGTTTTCACGCCACCCTTTCCATTGCACAGAAAAATAGAAAAATCGAATAAATTTTTAAAGTATTGTTTGTGACCCATTTTATTGGTGTGAGTCCATATTGTAACGGTTTGATCACGGTGTAGAATATGGAATCTTTTTGAGCTACTGTCATGAAGGACTGTTGATGAACTATTGCATTCTGTTTAATTTGCTCTACTTGGTGGAGAGGAAGTTTCCATATTTTTCCAAGGGTCAACTAGTTTTTTAGATGAGATTTGCGTAGATGAAAATACTGCTATATATGTACGGGGACTTTTAGTACAAACATCGACCCGGGTATTTGTACCCCCGGTACAGGGAGGGGGGTACAACATCGACCCGGATATTTGTACCCCCTGTAATGTTTCTTTCATCAAAGAAAGCGTACGGAAAGTGTTTAAAATGTTATAATATATTTAATATAATATTGGAATATCTGGAATATTTTTGGAATGTTTGGAATATTTTTAGAATATTTTTCAATGTGTACATGGAATATCCAAGTGGTCGACCCCACGATTATTATCTTTTACCAGCATTTCTGATTTTTTTCCTAATTATATTCCGTTTTATTGTCGGTTTGTTGTTCATTTTTTCTCGTGTTTTTTTTTCGGCTTTTTCTGCATCTTTCTTTTTGATTTTAGTTTGATTTTTTGTTTGATTTTTTAACTTTTGTTATTTTTTAAATGATTTTTTTTTCTTGGCCGTGCAATGATTTTCCAAAGTGATTCCCCCCCGCGAAGGAGAGTTGGGGTGGGCAGAGGAGATCTGAGGAGAGCCGAGCCCGGCAGTCAGCAACAGCCAGACGGCGGCCGGATTTGCAGAGAGGCGCCACGGCGGAACACAAGAGGCTACATTGTGATGACGGCGGACAGGAAGGAGAGGGGAAGAGGAAGGAGAGAGAGAGAGAGAGAGAGAGAGAGAGAGAGAGAGAGAGAGAGAGAGAGAGACGGGGAGGTGAAAGGGATTAAAAGAATGTAATAACGGCTGCAGAGGCCGGGCAAGAGGAGAGACGGCGCGGGAAATAAGAGACGGGAGGAGAAAATTAGATGTGAGGAATAGATGGCAAAGGTAAAGGGAGGGAGTGGGCCGGGGAGACACTCTTGCCGTCAGGCTTACATCGGCCTGCTGCCGATGCTCCTCCCGTTTCTTTTTTCTTCTACGGCTCATTTCATTTTATGCCTCTTGCTGTCATCTCCCTCCAGCCCTTTTTTCCATATCACCGCTGCTGCCACCGCTCCGAGCAAACTACAATGTTATCCGAATCATAACTGCGCTAAAAACGCCCAGCTGCATTCTGCACGCGGCGGGCATAGATACTTCCCCGCGGGGTGTTTATACTTACTTTCCCGAGGCTAGGACGAAAGGCGCGGAACGCGTTCGATGATATTACATTTTTCATACCGGTGGAGGCTCATCGGCGTGATGGGATCCGGATATATAACATGAATCAGTTGATTTAAGCAGCTTCGCCGAGATCGACAGAAAGAAAAATATATTAAAAAAAAAAAAGTTAACGCAAAATAGAATTTTGTGCGCGAATTATTGAGTCTCTCGCGAGAGAAAAAATCGAGTACGCTGAGTCAACACGGAGGCGGTACTCACCGGATGAGAGGAACCGCGCGCGGAGAGAGAGAGGAGAGAGGGGGGGGGGGGGGTGGCCGAAGGGAAATGCAAACTTCCCTCCCTAAACCAACACTCGGGGAAGGCGGAGGAGTGCGCGGGGACAGACCAGTTGGTTTGTGACACCCCATTTTCTACAGCATCATCTCGAGTAAAAATTGACATGGCATGAAAGAGAAGAGTTCCCTCGGGAGCGAGAGAAGGGAGGAGGAGATTTGTTCTCTGGCCCTTCTCGCCCGAAAACGCTCGCCTCGCCCCGCGCGACGCTGTCCCCAGGAGTGTGGGAGCATGGCACGAGCCGGCCGTGTCGCCGCGCGGCCAGCAGGGAAACGTATTCTTCCAGGCTAAACGGTTCTCACATAAATTTCGAGGCAGAATGCGCGTGTCGAGATGAAAATCACGCTCCCTGCATTAGTTCCACAACAGAGAAAAAAAAGAAAGAAGACTCGCGGAGAGGGCGGGCGGTTTATTTATTCCGCGTCTTTTATCCCGTATAAAGTTAGAGGGGGGGGGGGGGGATTCTCCTCGCGAACCA
This sequence comes from Frankliniella fusca, assembly GCA_029379305.1. NCBI lineage: Eukaryota > Metazoa > Arthropoda > Insecta > Thysanoptera > Thripidae > Frankliniella > Frankliniella fusca. The sequence goes on from JAHWGI010000306.1 coordinate 8,539, forward strand.
CTTTTCTCCTTTTTTTTTAACCGCGAGCCCAGACAGAAAGCAAATATGCGGTCCGGGCCGGCATTGGAGGTCTCGCCAGCCCCGCGGCCTGTGTGTCAGGAGGGTGAAGTGCACAGAGGCTGGGGCCGGGGCTGGGGACGGGGTTGGGGCTGGGGGCCGGGGCCGGGGCCGGGGCCGGGGCCGGGGCCGGGGCCGGGGCCGGGGCCGGGGCCGGGGCCGGGGCCGGGGCCGGGGCCGGGGCCGGGGCCGGGGCCGAGGCCCGGGGGACTGGGGACGCCGGCAAAGGAGAGTATGCATCATACATTGAGACCATTTTGTTGGAAAGATAATACGAAGGAGCCGAAGCGCTTTGCCAGCCACTGCCGAACCAGCGGAAAACCCTGGAGAATATCGTAAAATCACAAAGCCGCTCCACCGCAAAAGAGAAGTACCTCCCATTCCCAGAGGAGAGCGCAACAGTCGTGGTGAATGGAGGTATTATGTGACCTGGATTTCACGGATCGTTCGTATACAAGCCGTAAAGAGGTAAAAATATTATGGTTTCATATGGTATCATTAGTTTCAGGACCTTCATCGGAGCTCATGTAGTTAACCGCAATGTGCGTGATTTTGGGTAGAAAAAAATGAAAGGAATTTTTATACGCAAGCGATGGTCCTACAACTAATGACATTCTATAATATTTTTACCTCTCCCTCTTTATAGGTCCTAAAGTTCTGAAGATAAATTTCGTAGCAGATCACTCACCTTGTATATGTTGAAATATAAGACGATCATGATCATACACGGAATGTAGAATGATGATAACGATGAATATATCACAAAGTCTGTATTATAGAAAATGCACAAGTCTGGACTTCTATCAGGGGTGTTGTTTAACCCCAACACTATAGGAGTCCCTATTGCTGCTGACACTAACCACACCACTACTATTGTACACCACACTCTTCTGTTGTTCTTGTGTTTGGCGTACTTAATTGGTTGAGTTACAGCGATATATCTGCAAACAGAGAAAAAGAGCAACATGTTAGTAAGTGCGGTAATCTTCACTCGTCATCATCATCACCATCGTCATAAAAACGAAGGATCAGCAAAACACCGCGCGGGCCACATATAACGCATACCCAATTTAAATTAGCAACAAAGCCCTCCAATTTCGGCCGCACATAGAAGCACCTCATTTCTCTCGAGATAATTCGGAACACGACACAAGTGAGGCGCGCACAGCATAAGTGGAAAATACGGAATGTAGAACGGATTACGATTCAAATTAGTTTGCTGCGACGGTGAAGGGCACGGGGGGCATGCCGTACACCGCTCACTCTCAGACCGATATTGACTTTTTCAATAAAATATAGACTTTTTTTTACTTTTTAAACTTTAGACTATTTGTCTACACCTACAGACAAATTCTTCTGAAATTTACAAAAATTGTAAAAAGATGGCATAACTGTAGACAAAATCTCTACAAATATGGAGAAAAATTATTTTCCATACAGTTATAAGTTTATAAGTATATAGCTTGTAAGTAAACACATTTTTTGGGAGAAAAATGTCTACAACGGTCTGAGAGTGTTCCGATCGTTGGATTCGAACCCAAGCAAGACGTCTGACCGTTCCCCTCTTTACTCGCATGAAAAATCGAGTTTTTCCTGCGGCTGCAAATATTTTAGCTTGTTGCCGAGCGATGTTAATGCTTATCGCACGAACCTCGCACAAACAGCGAGCGTGCGCGCAGCGCTCACGTAGTGAGGGAGGGCGCGGGTGGGGCAGCGGTGGGGGTACGACAAACAGCACCAAGGTTAATGGATCTCCCACCCCCACATTTCTCTCTGAATTTCGGTTGCGTCTTTTCCGTAATGTGCCGCAAATGTAATCAAGACATTAAGACACATGGAAAGGATTTGCAAGCAAATAAATTAAAAAAATAATAATCAAAATGCTACAGAGAATTTCGATTTTACATATGGGCCATATGATTATAAAAAAAAAAAATAAAAAAAAAAATTAAAAAAAAAAAGGATCTTGAGACAAATCTATAAGGCTTCTTCGTGCCTAGAAAGATATTAAAAAAAAAACAATAGGATTTCATGAAATCCTGATAGGCACGAAGTACGTTGATGTTTTAGTTTAACAAAACACTTGGGCGAATGGTTTATGTAGGAATATTGACCTAATTTTTGTTTAAGAATTTTTGATTATGTTATTGAATTTGTTTTATCTCACGCAGTTTGATGCAGCGTCACTATGGCGGATCACATAAAAAAGTTATTGAACTCTCAAGCTCAAAGGATTTAGAAGTTCTCTCAGTAAAAATTGTCCGATCAGCTTGATTTTTGAACTGTGGGCGCGTTGTGCAACGAATCTTCAAACACTGCTTTCACGTTTTTGGTTGTAGCGTATTCTTCCAAATTTTAATTTTTGAACTACTTGACCTCTTCGTGCCTAAAAAAAAGCTTTTGCTTAAAAGTTTTGGTATCCAATGACCGGTGTGCCTGGCATTTACCGTATTTTATTGGGAGGAAGGGGTTCCAAGTACGCAGCACCACGAGCAGCGCCACCGATGAGTGGACTAATGCCGGTCGCGTGCAGACGCAGCGCAAGACACGGCGGGGCGGGGGCGGGGGTGCCAGGGGTGCAGGGCTACTCATTAGGGGAGGACCGCGGCCCGGGCGAGACGAGGGAAACGGAGCCGAATCCGGTCCCATTTCTCATTAATCTCAACTGACAAATTAAGCCATTTGTGCTCGGAGGTGACGCGGCCGAGCCGGACCTAACAAGCAGTCAGGAAAGGACGCGTGTGTGAGCGCGCGCGGGGGGCGGGGCGGGGCGAGGCGGGGCGGGGCGGGGCGGGGCGGGGCGGGGCGGGGCGGGGCGCGGCGGGGCGGGTAAGGGCAGAGCACACAGGCCCGGCGCACAACACACACACACACACACACACAAACACAGCTAGGTTTGTCGTTGCGCCTGGACACTGAATTCATTCGTCACTTACACCGGTAGAGCATATCGAGTTTGCGCGCAGAGCTTTCATCGACCTGCAAAACCTCTGAATGGCTTTCTACCGATACTTTGTTTCAAAGTATTCACCCCCGGAACAGTGATTTTAACTAATGTGACGTTACATTTGGTTCGCATGTTAAACTGTCACATTCGTTTTAATGTGATTGCCACGCCGCTCTTTGGAATGAGACTGCTACCAATTTACGCTGCAACGAGCGTGACATCAAAAATGGTAACCAGCATGACATTTTTTCGAGAGGGAAACAACTCTGAAACTTTTGTACACCTCAAAAAAGTTAAAAAAAAAAGAGGAAAAATTCAGGTGATTCTAGATAATTTCAAAGAAATTCAGTAATTCAGAAAACCACCGGAAAATTCACAAAAATTCACAAAGTTTATACACCAAAATTCAGAGTTGTTTCCTCCTTGCAGTTTTTACATGAAAACGAATGTAACGACGCATGAGTAAAATAATATTTTGATTTTGCGGTTTCCAAGGGGGAGGGGTAACTTGGGGGGGGGGGGGGGAGGCAATGCGTTTCAAGTACGGTAATTTTTCGACGGTATATAGCGCTGCACGCCCCAATTGGAACCTCCAGTGTGGACTCACGGCGATCGACCATCACGACTCTCGGCCTTCGGGTTGTGGCGGCGAGCGCTGCATAAAACATCGCACTGCTCACACTGCATCCGCCCCGCTCCGCCCCACTGTGCTGTTACAACAAGGAATTCAAAACTAACAAGACCCTGCCGCTGCTGCATAAAAATGGCAGTTGATGGAATTCATGCACACAATATAGCGTCCGGGCGGGGTAAAATTGAGCGAAAGTAGCTATGTGCTCCCAGCTCCCTCTTTGCGTGTGTTGCGGCCGCCAGCCCCGCGACCCAACCCGCTCCGGCAGGGCGGCAGGGTCCGTCTGTCAATTTTCGCCCGATAAACATAATTCCATATACCTACTGATTTGCATGAGAATAGTGCGAGGCAACGACAACGACAAGGTCAAGGTAGCGTAACTGTTAGCAGGGCGTGAATGAAAAAATTAAATGACATCGAGTATTTGTTCCTGTGGGGCGTGTGACGGGACAGGCGTCGGCGTCGCGGGGCCGCCCCGACGCTCAGCGCTCAGCCGGCTCAGGCACACAGCGAGGCGAGGAGGTGGGTGGCGTGAGGCGCGGGCTGGGCCGCGCCGAGGGGTCCTTCACTCAAAAAAATAAGTGTACACGCTAAAACAAAATCAGTAAATAATCAGAATTAAAACAAAACAATTAGGAAAAAAAACAATCAATATTGCACTAGAAACATAAATGTGCGAATGTCGTACACTTGGCTGTGTGCGAATGTCTATTCGTACACTTGAGGGCGTAAAGGTGTGAATTTTCCTTGGAAACTCACACACTTTGGCCTCCAAGTGCACAAATGGGCATTATTCGCACACCTTTAAGTGTGTGACATTCACACACTTATAGGTGTCCAGTGTGGAATTGGAAGCAGATGATACTGGAAGAGACATTGTTAATTGTTATGAGGTGTGTTTTGTGTGACAATGTGGGTTTTTGAAGCACTAACAAATCCTTGCGAAGAAAATTGTTCGTAAAGCGTTCTTAAAGCGTTCGTAAGCTGCGAAGCATTCGGCTTCTTTGTATTACGAAGCATTTTCTTCGTAGTATACAAACAAATTTCTTCGTAAGGCAGGGCTTGCGAAGAAAATGCTTTGTATTGCGAAGCTTTACGAAGCAGCCAAATTCTTCGCAACGTTACGAACAATTTACTTCGTAAGGATTTTACAGTGAGGTAGAAAAAGGTACAGGGACATGATATAGTAATTGTTTTTCCTCTAGCTGCGTCGTTCCCCATCAAGGTTCTGTTTCTGTTCTCTCTGCTATCTTCAGTCTTCGAAACCTTCTGTTCATCAGGCAATGTTCTTGGTGCCATAGTGCTGGTCTTAGCCGGTCAAGTGCTAGGCTAGGAAGCCGCATAATGTCTCGGCTGCTCTCCGCAGACTGACCCTTCCAGGTCCGCTACCCCGGTCAACAAAGGGAGGCGAGGGAGGGGAAGAGGGGGTATTGTTGGCTGGAGCACGGGGCAGCACGGGCAGCAGCAGGAGGCAGCCAGCGACAAAGTCAGCCCCGCTACAGAACTAATGGCCTGCCTTATGCCTCTCCACTCGTTGAACACGACAGTACTCTGGAAATCCAAGTGTACGAATGTCGCACACTTGTAGGTGTGCGAGGATTCATTCCTACACTTGGCCACTCAAACGTGTGAATAACCTAGGAAAATTCACACGTTTAAGTGGCCAAGTGTACGAATGAATCCTCGCACACCTACAAGTGTGCGACATTCACACACTTGGGTTTACCGTGTACAAAAAGTAGGATGACACATTTATCTAAATGTAGTTACAATGCTGTCTAAAATGTATACCATCTGGTAAAAACCAAGAAAATATCAGGGGAAAAAAATTAGTAAAAATCATTGGAATAAAAATAACATAACAGGAAAATCCGAAAAATTGATGTACATTTGAATTTTTGAGAAGGACCCCCTCGGACCGCACCGCGGGAGACTTAGATTCGCTTTAAGCCCGCGCGCGTCTTCGTTGCGTCCAGGCCGAACACACCGCGCCTTGTCTCGACACCTCTCGACTCCCAGCCCTCTTTGAAATTCCGTTTCACAAGGAATTTTCCTAGTAATGCAGTGAATAATTCACCGAGCAGAGAGAGAGAGAGAGAGAGAGAGAGAGAGAGAGAGAGAGAGAGAGAGAGAGAGAGAGAGAGGTTGGCGGGCGGAGAGCGTCCCGCGGCCTGCTAAGCCCCAACCGTCTCTTCTTCAAACCCAACGCTGAGCTCCACCGAGAACAAGGAAAAAAAGAAAACCTTACAGAGAGGGGGGGGGGTAGTGGGCGAGCCTGTGGGCACAAAAGGAGAGGAAGAAAACCGATATGCAAGGCAAGAACAAGCATTTCCCCCCCTCCACTCTCTCACTCTATTTCCGTAAGTCCTTGCTCTATCTCTCTCTCTCATTTCACGTTTACATGCGGCACTCTACTCACAGCAGCATTAAATACGGTGCAAGATAATGCCATGAGATAACCTCCCCTGTGCCAGTTCTCACACACGTTACGCGCACGCACACGGAAGATACGGCGGCGCAACGCAAGCATCCTCTCTCTTTCTCTCTCTAATGTGCGTGTTTGAGAGAAAGATAGAGAGAGAGGGATTGGGGTGAAAGGGGAAAGGGGAAAGAGAGAGAGAGAGAGAGAGAGAGAGAGAGAGAGAGAGAGAGAGAGAGAGAGAGAGAGAGAGAGAGAGAGATGGAGGGGGGGGGGGCGCGTACGCAAACTTAAAACTTCCCTCTAGGAGACCTGACCCCTCCACCCCCACCCCTTTTAGAAACAGGGCTTTTCGATAGCTCTGGCTGAGCGAAAGGGATTGTGCGGTGCGGTTCGGTTCGGCCGGTCACGGCACGGCAGACCGGAGCCGGAAGACCCCGCATAGGGCGCCCCAGGGCCGTATAGCGGTTCACCCTAGAGGCCTGCTTGGCTTCGTGCAGGGGGAACGCCCCGCCCCGCCCCGCCCCGCCCCGCCCCGCCCCGCCCCGCCCCGCCCCGCCCCGCCCCGCCCCGCCCCGCCCCGCTCCGGAGCGTCGCGCCGCCGCCGCCGCCGCCGCGCCTGGCCGAACGGCAGCAGGGACTTTGCCGGCACATCTGTCAATGTCTGGCGGCCGCTCGCGTGTCCCACTGCTAATGTCTAGGATCAGGGTAATCCGGCCCCCAAAACTCCCCGCAAAGCCTCCATTTCCTAGCGGACTCCCTCACACACTCACACGCGCACATGCGCATACGAACACTACTAGGCTAATTGCTGCTTGGCGCGCGGAGATACACGCGCGTCCGCAGCGCACAGTATAGTGCATGCGTCTCACCTGTCTATACTAATGGCGACCAGGTTGAAGATGGAGGACGTGCTGCACGTCACGTCCATGGCGATGTAAAAGTCGCACACGAACCCTGGAAGACTCCACGTCCCGTTCACCTGCAACAGATAAACAAAGTGATGAAATAATTATCATTTTTTTTTTTAAAAAAAAAGCTCGAAAAAAAGTGTAAGAAAAACAAACAAAAAATAATAAAAACACGATTTTACGAAATCGTGATATTGACAACGGAGTTGTAATACACACTTGTCGCAACATCATTCATTCAAAACAGATACATTGAGCCGAGTAAGTTTCCCTGCACGAGCAATTTGACGTATACGTTTCACTCTGTTGCCAAAAATACGAAAGAGCGCTGCTGGGGGAAAGAGGGAGGAAGGCTGTCGATAAATATAGGCTAGGTCAAGCTAACGCCTTCTCCGCCAGATCCGGCCAGGCCCGCCCTCCACTCCACCCGAAATCGAATTACCAAAAAGTTAACACTCTCTATGACTCGTTTCTCCCCTTCCTTTTCTTCTCCCAATCGGGAGACCAAACGTAGCCTTCCTCCCATCCCGGGCAACCCCGCTCCCCCCAACATTCAGCCTCGACCACCAAAATGAAAATGATGAAAGAGGAAGGTTAGTTTACGGAACTTGCACGGCAGCGTAAATGCGCGTGATTGGATGATGTTCTGCCAGAATGAGGTAACGAGGTTAGCTTCGCCACTTGTTGAGCCCGTAGCGCCCCGCCCCACCACGCACCACTGGCGAATCAATCGAACTGTTATAACGGTACTGTCCCGCCACCTAACGCGTAACGTAAATACAGAGTCAGGTTTTTGTTTGCCGTCGGCAAAGTGAATACGATCAGATCATTTTTGCTAAGTAAACCCTCGCGTGAACCCGCGCCACCGGCGCCACCGTCCGGGCGCCAGCAGAGAGCAAAGCAAAGCCAGTGTCACCGGTCCCAATCCCCGCGGTCAGCTACTACCAAAAGAAAATTAACAAAATGAAACGAAAGCGGGGAGAGGAGGGGAGAGAAAAAGTTACGAGGATTATCGGGGATAATCGGGTGACAGCGATTTTCACTCCGGGGTTACGGAGGTAGAGAGGGCTTGTCCCACCAGCGAGCATGAAATCACCATCCACTGCATCGTCGCGGGCGTAGAGAATGCCCCCGAGCTTTCCGATAAAAAAAAAGAAAGAAAATGGTTGAGTAGAAAAACTGCCGATGATGACGAAAGTGGTGGGATGAAAGCAACAATAAAGGGGGAATTAATAAAAGAAATAAGCAGCAAAACCTTTTTTTTTTTAAATAGGGGAGGAGGGAGCAGCAGATACAATAAAGGGAGGGCGGCTTCGGCTTCTCATCAGCAGGTCTAGCGCCAGCCATCGCCACTCCCCGCCACGACATGAACGAAGCTCAACTCAGGCCCATGAGAACGAGGGGAGGGGGGAATCACTTCGAAAATTAATTGTACCGCCTCTTTCAAATAAAATAAAATGAAATCAAGAAGAAAATTACAGAAAACTCCGAAAAATCGAGAAAATATGAATACTAAAATTGGAAGAAATTCAGAAATGGGAGTTACGTATCTAATTTTATCAAAAAGTGACCGAAATTTTTCTTGAAAAGCCATAAAAAAAAAATCAAACATTTTGTATGAGTTATCACCCCCAGCAGGAGCATGAGACCTCTTCGAACTACCCTCCCCCCCCCCCCCCCTGGTCCGTTTCACGATGTAAAATTGGACCAGCGGGAGCCTTATTCCTCCCAAATGATATATGACCTCCGCTGCTCTCGTCTCCTCGGCCGCGCGCAAAGGGTCGTCAACTCCGATATTCCTCCGAACACGAGATGATATTACCTCAAATATTACATTGATATTACCCACATTACAGGTAATATTACTTTGATATTACCCATTTTCCCAGCATTAAGACATCAGTACGGTAAAATTTGTGTATTATTACCAGTAATACCTGTAATATTCCATAATCATCCGTATACACGATCAAGCGGAGTTGACTGACGACCCTTTGGCCGCGCGTGTCTGTCTGACCGCTCCTCCGCCGCGTTATCATCGCAACACCCCTCTCCCGTCCAGAGGGCGCCCTCCCCCCCTCCCCTCCCAACCACACCACCTGTACCTCTTGGCGCGGCTGCGGTGTGCCGGCCGGAATGCCGAGCGCGGCGACTGGGGAGGGGAATGCCAGTCGCTATGCCGGTCCGACGAGCTGCTATGCCGGACAGCCCCGAACCGCCCCGCCCAACACACAGCCCCGGGCGGGAGCAAACCCACCAGCCCGCCCGCCCGCGCCCACGAAGTCCAAATGTGGTCCGCCAGCAGAACGCCCTGCTTCTCAGCGCTTTGATGCGGCTCTCCAAAAACACGCTTTTGACGTAGGAGCAGGAGAAGAAGAGCGGCGCGCGCGGTAGTGGTGCTCGAGGTCCGCGGACCCGCCGCGCCACCGCCACCGCGCAATCCAAGACGGGGCGGGGGGAGAACATATACGCCCATCACCACCCAGATTAGTTTTCCAGCCGCTAGGCCCAGCCCGAGTCCCTGCCCGGGTCTGCATGCCTCGACACCACCCTTCCGCTCGGGATACGTATACTCTGCAAACTTAAGTGTGAGACAGTATCACGCTTTTTACTGCAGTACCACTGTGTCTCACACTTTCAAAAACTATTTTCTGTCGTTAAATAGCAATCACGTTTTAAAGAACAGGATCAGCTTTGGTTGAAAATTCCGGTTAAAACGAACTACCATGTGATGGGGTTTGGAACAACAATACATTCAATAATCGTAAATTAATGGTTTCGAAAATGTATAGGAACGTTGTTGTTTGCGATCAGAACCCCATCACATGGTAGCTCGTTTTAACCGGGATTTTGAACCAAAACTGATGCTGTTCTTTAAAACGTGATTGCTATTCAACGACAGAAAATAGTTTTTGAAAGTGTGAGACACAGTGGTACTGCAGTAAAAAGTGTGATACTGTCTCACACTTGAGTTTGCAGAGTAGGCGAGGGGGAAGTCACTTCGAAAAATCATTGTGCGGCCCCAAAACAATAATTTACAAAATAATGGGGAAAAAAATCATAACAAAATCAAGAAGAAGGATACAAAAATGATAGCAGGGCATCCACGAGACGGGGGACACACATCGACACCGAGACAGCTTCCGCCCACGGCTGAAGCTGACAGTGCTTCGAGCTGCGTGGCCGCCCTGCCCCTCCCCATTCCTCACCCCGCCACGACCCACCCCATCCCACCCTGACCAGCAAGCAGCTCCGCCGGGGTGCGTCCGCAGAAGTAGTTAAAACGGGATGCACGTCAGATAACGATCCAGCTTGGCACCTCCTTTCCACCTCGGCACTGTTTGCAGAGGGCGCAGGCAGGGCCCACGAGCCACCGGCGCCTCCGGGCCGCGCCTCCGGCCCGCCAACGGCTGGGGAGGTTAGGGGGGGAGAGGGGGAAAAAGGAAAGACAAGAGTGCGCGAGGGAAGAAAAGGTCGAACAAAAAAGTGAGAAAAGTGATTACTACCTCGGAAAGAAGCCACCCTCTCCATCTCTCTCTCTCTCTCTCTCTCTCTCTCTCTCTCTCTCTCTCTCTCTCTCTCTCTCTCTCTCTCTCTCTCTCTCTCTCTTCCTCCACCGGCCTGCACGTCCCGACCAGCAGGAGTGGAAATGGGAGAGAGCCTCACCGAGCAGCCGAGTCAGGCGAAACACTTCCAACACATGTCCCCCATGTCTCCGGCTGGGGTGCGTCCGGCCTGGCTGGGTGGGTAGGGGTGGGTAGGGGTGGGGTGGGGTGGGGTGGGGTGGGGTGGGGTGGGGTGGGGACACGTCTGCAGGCGGCCAGCAGTCGCGCCCAGCCAGCGGCGCAGCCTGCCGGCCCGCCCTGGCCCGACAACGGCGTCTTATTGAATCCAGTCGGCTGGGCCCCGCCCCGCACCCCGCCTTGCGCTCCACCTGGGGTGGTGCACATAGACACACTGATACACCTGAGGACAAAATGCGAAGAGGGCAGAGCCCAAAAGTCTTCTTAAGCTACCGATGCCGGTATACATACTACAGTCTCTATGCTTTGCATAGCAATGTTGTCGTACACTCTTAACTTCTTACAAAGAAAATTCCTTGTATTACAAAGAATTCTGTGCAACCGTAATGCAAAGCCACTACAAAGCAAAATTTTCTTTGTAATACAAAGAAAATTCCTTGTAGTACAAAGGAAAACTCTTTGTAATACAAGGATTCTTCTTGTATATTACGGTTGCACATATTTCTTTGTATTCTACGAAAAATTTCTTTGTAGAAAGTTTAGAGTGTAGAGGACATATACAAGCATAAGCCCCCAAGCCCCCTCTGTCAGATATTTTTTTTCCACACAAATAAAAAATAATCGCCAAGAATTTTCCTTTCTTTCATATTGCGCGATGACGGTCTACACTTTCCGCAAAGAAAAAAGTTTTCTGTTCCGTATGCATCAAACTTTACAGAAGCTAAATGGAAATTATTAATTTACTATGGTGGTTGAAAAAATAATAACACTTCCAATCAATATCGGAAATGAAAGCAGATGATACGTTTCAAGCATATTGAGAGAAATTATATCGTGTTATGTTATATGTGATATATCACGTATAACATGTACATAATATTGTTAGTTTCTTCAGCATTAAAGTTTTATCTGCTAAAAGTCAAGAGCACTCGTCGCTTGAGCTGGTCGGACCAGAGCGTTACGCCCCGGGGGACACCGCACGACATTTTTAACGCGCAGCCGCCGCTGCGAGGCGTTGCGACGCGCGGAAGGGGCGAGTTAACTTCTCGCCGAAAACGACTTTAGCAGTTTCCCCTTGCTCCCCCGCGGCGGCAAACCAGAGGAGTATGAGGACGCTAAAAGCTGTATACCCCCGCAGGTTTCCATGAGACGGTTAGGAAACTCTTATATGGAGAAAATACCGGCTAGCGTGAAGTCTGTTTTCAAATCTTCTTGGAATCGTGGACCATGTGATGGCCGCGCAACGTGAAAAGATGTCAGAGAGAGAGAGAGAGAGAGAGAGAGAGAGAGAGAGAGAGAGAGAGAGAGAGAGAGAGAGAGAGAGAGAGAGGGGGGGGAGGCGGGGTTGCCATGAATTTACAAACTTTGATTTTTCTATCATTTCCCTGACAATATCCTGACGTGACTCTCCATCCACGTCGATCTTCAGGAAGAGTCAGACCGAAGTCAGACCGAAGTCAGACCGACCTTGCGGCCGGCTACGCATCAACGGGTCATGAACGAGGTAGAGACAACTCTACAACTTTTGTACACCCCGTAATTCAGAAAAATCAGAAAAATTCGGAAACATTCAGGAGAATTTAGAAAATTTCCGAAAAAAAAATTAGAAACATACAGGAAAATTAAGAAAAGAATTACATTTAAAAAATTGATAAAACTCAAGCACAATAATTCCATGAAATTTACAAAAATCCACAAAACTCACAAAAAGTCACCAATTTTTTCCACCACAATTCAGTGTTGTTTCTCCCTCGGTCATGAAGGCGATTTTGAAATTTTCTTGATTTTTCCCACCAGAATTTTAAAATACACCAACAATTTTCAGATTTTCCTGACGTGAGGAGAGAGAGAGAAAGTTGGCGGTGAGGGAGAGGTGAATGAAAGGCGGTCGGGGGCTGCTGGTCTACTGTAACGTGTGGGTGCGAAAGGTGGGTGAGAGATGCGTGCACGAGCGTAGACTACGCATGCTTTTGCACAGTCACACACAGTCACACACACAAACACACAAACACACAAACACACATACACACGCGCGCGCACGCAGCCGGAAACTGCTCCGCGATTGGATTCGAATCGAGGAAAGAAGCGTGCGGCGCCCACCCGCACACACACACACACACACACACGCACGCAAGGACGCACGCGCGCCGCACCTCACGACAGACAGGTGGCGCGCCGGGCGGGAGAAATATTTGCGACGGATCATTGCCTCCGGCCGGAATCACGTCCACTGGAAATGGGATGGGACGCGGGCTGTAGCGGGGGCGGCGGGGCGGGATAGGGTGGGGTTAGGGTGGGGCGGCGGGGTACGGGAGGGACGCGGGGCGGTGTGGCGTGGGGTTAGGGTGGGGCGGCGGGGTACGGGAGGGACGCGGGGCGGTGTGGCGTGGGGTTAGGGTGGGGCGGCGGGGTACGGGGGGGACGCGGGGCGGTGTGGCGTGGGGTCAGGGTGGGGCGGCGGGGTACGGGAGGGACGCGGGGCGGTGTGGCGTGGGGTTAGGGTGGGGCGGCGGGGTACGGGAGGGACGCGGGGCGGTGTGGCGTGGGGTTAGGGTGGGGCGGCGGGGTACGGGAGGGACGCGGGGCGGTGTGGCGTGGGGTTAGGGTGGGGCGGCGGGGTACGGGAGGGACGCGGGGCGGTGTGGCGTGGGGTTAGGGTGGGGCGGCGGGGTACGGGGGGGACGCGGGGCGGTGTGGCGTGGGGTCAGGGTGGGTGGGGTGGACTTGGGGTGGGGTGGGCGATCACAAGAAAGAAAGGTCGTATATTATTTTCGCCAGAGTGCGATCCGAATGTGTTTTATGTTTCTTTCGGGTCGTATCCAGCCAGCAGCAGCAGCAGCAGCAGCAGCAGCCTATGGTGGCAGCCTGCGGGAGAGGCGAAACTGCCGCATACCTGGCTGCCGCGCGCGCCCATACCCCGGCGCCCCCACGCCCCTACGCCCCGGCAACTAACTCTAGGGAGCCGCCGTGGGTGGGAAGGGTTATTACAGACTCGTTTTCATTTCATAGAGTGCTTTCCCTTGTTTGGTGTGGGCAGGGCAGGATAGGGGAGATATGAATTGATTTTCAGTTCTCGAAGAGCGGTGGTCGTCACCTCGCACAGCGTTGACCATTTCAGAAATAAACAATGAAAAATCTCAATTAAGGTCAGCCAGACTAGCTGCTCAATGTCTGATGGTACAACGAGGGGGAAAAACTCTGAATTTCGGTGTATAAATTTGAAGAATTTTTATGAATTTTTGGAATCTATGTAAATTTTTGTGAATGTTTCTGATTTTTGATTGCCTTTTTGCTTCAATGATACCTAATTTTTTGTGAATTTTCCTGAATTTCTCGGAACTTTCCGGAATTTCTCTGAATTTTCCTGAATTACGAGATGTACAAATTTTTGAGAGTTGTTTCCCCTCGGAGTAGAAGCTAGCTGTAACGAGCTGTAACCTTTGGAAAGGTAATCTTGTGTTATTTCATTTGTGCTGTTCGCCGTAGTTAAATATATCATCTGCAAAAAATATTTCCCGTAACATACACCCGTCTCTATGGCGACACTCTGAAGGGCCTAATGATGAAATACGGATGGCGCGCATTTTCAATCGCGCCCAGGCAATAACTCAGACCGGATATCGCGTCATCAATTTGGCCGCGAATGGGATGTTGTTCCGAGCCTCCCCGCGATCGCGAGGAAAATAACGCGACCTGCATTCGCGCCCGTCTGTGCAAACATATATATAGGCGGGCGCGTCGCAAGTACGCTGCGATCGGAGTCCCAAAACCGAAAGAAAGACTAGGAGAGTGAGGGAGATCGATGGGGAGAGAGGGAGGGAGAGGGAGAGAGAGTGTGAGTTGTAGGGAGAGTGATGGAGAGAGCGATGGAGAGAGGATAGGGAAGGAGAGAGCCGAGGGGGAAACAACTCTGAATTTAGGTGAACACATTTAGAGAGGTTCTGAGAGTTTTCAGAATTTTTCTTTGAATTTTCCCAATGTTTTCTGATTTTTCCCCTGAATTTTACCGGATTTTATGTGAAAATATTTCTGAATTTCCACGATTTTTTCTGAAGTTCTTTCTTTTTCTTTTTCTTTTTTTTTGAGTTACGAGTTGTGCAAAAATTTCAGAGTCGTTCCCCCTCGGAGAGAACTTGCATGTGGGACGTCCTGTCCTCGCCACCACAAGGACGGGGCGCACTTCAAGGGTGCCGGGCCGGGCCGGGCTGAACGTAGGCGCGACGCGAGCCTCGTCGCCAACGTTTAAACATTTCAAGAACAATTCAAACAGACTTTGGTAAGGAGAGGGTGGCAGCGGCAGCAGCAGCAGCGCGCCGCGGCACTTCGTCAAAGTTGTGTCCGCCTCACTTGTGCTCTAAACTTAGCCCCCCTCTATTTCCTTCTCTCTCTCTCTCTCTCTCTCTCTCTCTCTCTCTCTCTCCGTGTGTCTCTCTTGCTCTCTTTGCTTTCTCCCAGCACGAGAGCGAAGGGAGAGCCACCTGGGGCAGACCAAAGAAGGGACACGTCCAAAGTCCCAGGGGTGCCGTGTGGCCGTGCAGCGGAGTGGGGTCGAGAAGACGGAGCACCGCGTGAGCGCTACGAACGCAGCCGCAGCCGCCAAGTGACCGCGAGCAGAGTAGTAGAAGTTGGATAACTGTGGGTAGGAGAGAGGACGGGGTGGGGGGGGGGGTGCTGAGCAGGCTACCACCACGCGAGCAGGAGGAGGGGGGGGGGGGTGAGCATCGGCTGCATAACACGGCCTTGTTTGTTATTTCAGCTGCCAGTAAAGAGGGACTGGACCAGCCCTCGCGATTGGGGGTATGGGCGGGGCGGGGCGGGGCGGGGCGGGGCGGGGCTAGGAGGGGCTCCGGGCGGGGCGGGGCTGGGTGAATCCCCGCGCGGTGGGGCGCCGACGCGACGGGGTGCGGCGGTGATGGTCCATCGAGAACTGCCCCGCCCCGCCCCGCCGCGACAATAAAGGGCCGTCGGGAGCGCGCGGGCGGCGCGGGCGGGGCGTCGTGTGTCCACACGGGGCCGGAAGACGCCGCACAAAGCCTTCATTTCGCCCGGTCAGGCTCGCGGCGGCCTCGGCGGCGGCGGCAAGGTATTGAGCGGACCGCCGTCCCGGTCCGGCCCGGCAGCAGCCTGGTCCGAACCAAACACGGTGATTACCCCTGGGAATGGACCACCGGCGCGGCGCGGGGGCGGCGGGGGGAGAGCGGGGGGAGCTTAGCCCCTAGTGCCGGCCGCTCCGGGGGAGGGGGTGGGGGTAGGGGAGGGGGTGCACTCCACGCGCTCAGGGGCAGTGCATAGCGGCGGCCGGCGCAGGCGGGGGACTGGGCCTGAGTAGTTCTCAAGCGGGAGGGTCCGCGCCGCGCGCCCGAATGCGCAGGTGAGAGCGAGAGAGAGATGTATACATACTATTCGGTTACAGCGCATCTCACTCGCACCTTCGGTTTCGGGACGTGTCCCGGGTAGCAGAAACCACTCGTTTGAGAGCTGTGGTAGGTAGTGCTGTGCGACTCGAGGTTTTTGGGTTCGAATCCAATCGAATTTCTTCGAATCTCCTGCGAATCGAATCGAATCCGACCAAATAATTTCGAATCAAATCAAATCTTTCGCAATTCGCGCGCGAATCGAATCCAATTTTGACCCCCCACAAATTAGATTTACGAAAAGAATTAAAATTATGCTTCAAAATGAAGTCTAGTTGGTCCCACACATCTTTGAAGAGGCGCGCTCGCGCCCTCTTTTAGTTGAAAAACAAGTGCCTAAACTTCATCATTCTGTGGAGAATCTTAGCTGATTCTAAATTCCGAACCTTCAATGTTGATGGATATATGGGCGGACTGGTCCACGTCGAATAATCTACATGTATGCATGGATGCATCCAATCGACTGTCGCTTAGCACTCGATCATCGACTCAATCATCGACGTTGCTACTTTGTGGTCCGACCGCGTTGCATGAATGTGGATTCGATATGGGTGTTCCCATGGGGGCTTGTCGTCATAACTAGTAGTGTAGCACGCGGATAAAGCTCGCCGCCGCCGGGCTGAAAAGGGGTTTCCTTTCCTCAATCTCCAACGGTTTATTTTAAGCAGCGTCAGCTACCCCCGGAGAGGCGCGCGGACCACTGCTAGCTGCTGCTTGCACGCCCCGTCCAACGTGATGGAGAAACAAGTGCGCTCCCCGCCGCGTGGGCGGGGCGGGGTGGGGCGGGGCGGGACCACGCCTCGCGGGAGTGTTTGCCCCCGCAGATTGTTTCGGCTCCGACTTGGCCTCCTGACACTCCCTGACCCCCCTGGCGAACCCTTTCATCTTCAGCAGCCCCCGCCCCGCCCCGCCCCGCCCCGCCCCGCCCCGCCGCCGCGACCACCCCGATGCCCCAGCCGAGCTCTGCTCCGCGAATTCCTATTGTGCGGCATGCCGTGTTGTTTCGTAAATTGAGTGGCTCGCGAGGGTGAGGGAGTGGTGGGTGGTGGAGAGGGGCTTGAGGTCGGTCCCCCGGGGCCCAGCCCACCCGTGCGCCCGCGCCGCGGCGGCACGGTCGCCGAGGCCCTGCTCCTGGCCTCTGTCAGTCCCAACCTAACCCCGTTTTGAGGGTCGACAGCGAGACTAGAATTTCAATGTAGTAGGTTAAGAGGAGGTAGGGCATGCGCAGCAGCAGCAGCGGCAGCAACGCCCTCTTCAAACCACATCTGCCTATACAAAACAGCGTAAACACAACAACGGGAGCGGCGTACGGCCGCCTACGCACCGCCAGGAGGGAGAAACCGCGCGCGCGCCTAGTTATGCGTGTATACCTCGCCACGAGAGTGGGAAACGTCATCGGGGGAAGGGAAAAAAAAAAGGAGCAGACAGGAGAAAACAATCCCTTTCATAGCGGAACAGAACAGCCGAGCTGAGCCGAGCCGAGCCGAGCGCCCTCCTCTCCGCAGAGGATTAAACTATATGAAACCCCCCGCGACAACCATAAAGCACATCCAATCCACCTGTACGCTAATCATACGACTCTACGAGCTGCCAGCCGACTCTCTCTTGCTCTCTCGCTCCCCCGCCCCCTCCTACTCACCCTATACCCGTATTACAGCCATCTCTCTCCCCCACCCTCTCTCTCTCTCTCTCTCTCTCTCTCTCTCTCTCTCTCTCTCTCTCTCTCTCTCTCTCTCTCTCTCTCTCTTCGCTTTTCTCCGTCTCTCTTCCGCTTCCCGCCCAAAGATGGCGCTAATCCAAAAGACAATTATTGCGGAAGAAGGACAGAGCACGGGAGAGGGGATGCTGAGAGACAAAGAAAGAAGGGAGACAGAGGGGTTGAAGGGAGAGGGAGGGAGTGGGGGGACGCGGTGAGCCGAACAATGCACGCCCCCGCTAGCTAATAATATTGCCCCCTGAATGCACAATTCTCTGTTCCTTTTGCCCTTTCCTACTCTCTCTCTCTCTCTCTCTCTCTCTCTCTCTCTCTCTCTCTCTCTCTCTCTCTCTCTCTATCTCTCTCTCAGTCGCGCGCGCACGCTCCCCCCTCCCCCCAGCTCTCCCGCAATCTCGGCTCGCCGGGAGGGCTAGGCCCGGGGGGCTACTCCATTCCCCAGCCTGGCCCGGCCCTATGTCAGCCCCTGCGATGTGGGACCCGCGTCCCCTTAGCTTAGGCACCTTCTTTGTCAACTCGGAGGACACGCTCCCGGCCCCGAGCCTCTCCCAGGACCCCTGCTTCGCACCCTCAACCTCCATCCCCGTAGAGAGGGCGGAGCGGCTATGTGTCTCTTTAGGGGCTGCTGGGTTCACGACGGTATCCCTGTGACAACGATCCCGCTAGTTCTGAGCGCCGCCGCAGCGGCCGCAGCCCACCCCGCCGAGCTGACCACACGGCACCAGTACTTATGACATTTAAAGGACGAGAAATGAAAAAAAAGGAGGTTGATATAATTTTCTTCGGAATAAGAAATGGATACAGAGTGTGTGTGAGAGAGAGAGAGAGAGAGAGAGAGAGAGAGAGAGAGAGAGAGAGAGAGAGAGAGAGAGAGAGAGAGAAGTAGAGCCCGTGCAATCGTTTCATAGCACCCTCCGGGATGGTGTACTATAGTTTTGATGTACCCCTACCCTCGGCCCCGAAATTATCATTTAAAAAAAAAAATAAAAAAAAATCAAGAAGCAGCATAAAGAGAAATCCGAAGAACCGGAAAAAAATGAATAAAACCGAAATATAATTTTAAAAAAATTCAAAAATGGGAGCAAAAGATAAAAATTTATTTTAAAAAAGTGTCAGAAATTTACCCGTACGAAAAAAACATCAAAATAACAAATAAATTTAAATTTAAAAAATAAGATTTTTAAAAAGGGAACTCAATCATTGTACACAATTTGTATGAGTGATCCCTCATCGACGACGGGGTTTCGGCCCGGCCGAACATCATCCATCTCCCCACCCTGTACGCGGCGTCCTCCCCCCCGCACCACCTCGAAGGGCACCAGGCTCACGCTCGGCTCGGTGAGCCTCAGAGTAGCAAGCGTGCGGCGCGTTCGGTTTCACCTGCCGTTTGGAACTTTTCACCCACCGCATCCAAGTCGCGCACTTTTCTGCTAGCCCGACTGGCCCGGCCCACACAACTTCCCCTCCCCGCTACACCCTTTGAAAACATGTCGATTGTTCGGGTGAGTCCGGCCACGGTTCTCCCCTGTCGGCCGGCCGCTTCCTCTTTGTCACACTTTTGCAATACTCTGAGCCCGCTCGAGCCCCTGCTGCCCGCGCGCACTCCTGCAGGATGCGACTCGGATGCGAGGCTCTCAGCGAGAGGGCGCTGCTGCCGAGCAAGGTGTGGGGCGGGCGTCCGGGCCAGACAATGCTCGGGACGTGAAATGAAAAGTTTGGCACGAGAAGAAGTCGAAAGTTCAAACAAAGAGTCCGCAACACTCCTGCTCGCCTCGGCCGGGCCCCACCAGCCTAGTTAGTTAATAAGAAATCCCCGCGGACGGGACCGGGAGCTGCGTCACGCATCCTCAAAGGCGGTGCCAAAGTCGTCAGCCGAGAGAGGGGGAAGCATGACTGGTGCAGCTAGATTTTCCGACCTAATTTTGTCCGACTTGGAGATTTCCCCGAAATCCGAAAAAGCGCTGTCCGACCTGGATTCTGTCCGACCTTGTTTACTCGGGTAAATTGGAGATGGAACATGTATCAAAGAAGACCAGGCCGGAGCACGCAACGAAAAAACTTAACAACAGCTAAAATCACCAGGTCGGACAAAATTGGGTCGGATAATTTACATACACCCAAGGATCACTCATACATAATGTGTACACTGATTTTTTTATATTTTTATTTTTTTTACTTTTCTGACGATATTTCAAGAAAAAGTATTGTCACTTTTTGATGAATTTTGATCTTTTCCCCTATTTCTTACTTTTTCCCTTTCACTAGTTTTTCCTTCATATGTTCTCGATTTTTAAGATTTTTCTGTATTCCGTCTTCACTTTGATTTTTCATTAATTTTTACTTGTAGTTCTTAATTTTTCAAGAGAATTTTGGGGGCTATACCCTGAATTTTCGAAGTGACCACCCCCTCGCCTCGTTCACAGCAGGGGAGGCCGACTGACACACTCTGCAGAGCTGGTTCAAGATTTGGGGGTAAAAATAATAAGACAGAGAAGGCGATAGACGAAAGCCAAGTAAGGCCAAGCAAGGCCAAGCAAGGCTTAGCAGGGCCAAGCAGGGCCAAGCAGTGCCAAGCGGTGCCAAGCTGTGCCAGGCGGGGCTGTAGGCGGTGCCAGGCTGTGCAAGGCGAGGCCAGCCGGTGCAAGGCGGGGCCAGACGGGGCCAGGCAGAGGGTGAAATTTCAGCCTCGTATTTTATGCCCTGCCCCGGCCCCGGCTGGCAGCCCCCCCTCGGCACTCTCTTTACACCTCCGGTGACTCTACGCGGCGAGACAGGTGGTTCGCCGCGGCGCCGCGCGGCCAGGAGCGCGCGCACTGACTGAAATGTAGTCGCAGAAACAGAGAGGGAGAGAGAACTTCGTCGAGGTGTTGACGCGCCGGCGGCCCGGACCGGGCCGGGCAGCAAGGACTTTGAAGAGCGCAGGGCGGCGGGGAGGGGCTCAGTCTCTCGCATTAAAACGGTTTCACTCCACGGTGGAGTGAAAAGTCGCGCGACGAGTCATTTTAGCGCGAAACTGCGACGACAGCGTCGGCGGGCGGGAGTGACGGCGGCTCGAGAGGGACACTTGAGGAGGAAGGCAGCTGCTGAGGCTGAGGACGTGGGGTAGAGCGGGCTGGGGCTGCGAGGAGGGGGGAGGGGGGGGGGAGCTCACTCATACAAAATGTGTACAGTGACTTTCATACGAATGTATCAGCCTTCGCTCAGCTGAAAACTCTTAATATCATTAAAGTATTCGGTCAAATTGTTCTTGTTCAGTTCGACTATGAAAACTTCATAGTTCGTTCAAGTTCGTTCTGACGTTCTGAGAAAAAATAATTCGTGTTATCGTTCGAAGATTTTTAGAACAATTTTGTTCGAGTTCGTTCAAATTTGAATTGGCCTGATCGCTCTTCTCTAATCTGAATGTTATTTTTCATGTTCATTGAGGGAAGCCAAATGCAGCGTGGTAGACCGAGTGACCCGCGCCTCACCAGCCTTACAGACTTATGGTCTCGTTCTGTGACGGTGACGGTTCTGGCAAAGGACTTTGGAACTCGACCAATCAAAATACAGCGTATGTGAAATTCGTTTATATATAAAATGTTTTCCATCGATTTTAAAATTACGTTCGCTTCCTTTTGCTGCTGCGGAGCGCACCTTGGGGCGCGTCCTCGCCTTGGCAGCGCCCATCGCCCATCGCCAACCCCATTCATCGCTTTATGTCGACGCCGTAAACACCCATTCAAAACTTGGCTCTTTTCGGGACACGTTGTCCCCTCAAGCGGGCGATTTAGTGGGTCGAAATTTTAGCACAATGGGACGACCGACGTTGCGGCCGACTGCACGAGTTGCTCGAGCAGCAGTTCGGCGCCCACTCTCGCCTGCCCCAGTCCTCGTAACCATGCAGCACCTGCGCGTCCACATCACCCTCCTCGGGCTGCTCGGCGCCGGTGCGGCGGCCACCCTGGCCCTCCCGCCACCGCCGCGCATGGACGCGGGCCGCAGCCGCCTCCCCGGGGACCAGTGCCTGACTGACCTCGTCTCCTCGATCCTGCCCGCCGACAAGAAGGCCTACATCCAGCTCTACGGCGACACTCGCCTGGCACATTCCCTCGTCGCGGACCTGGCCCGAGAGGAGCAGACCACGTTTCTGGTGAGCCCGGACCCGGGAGGTGCGCCCAGCTCTGAACGCCTGGGGCTCATGCCGCTCGTCGTGGTCACGTCGGAGGACGTCGGCGGCCTGAACCGCTTCATTTTCGGTGAGTTTCGCAAAATGTCGATGGGCGTGGTCGTGTTGCGGACGTGGGCGTCGTCCCCGGGGGACATGCTCGGCGTCACGTCGCCCGCCTACAGTAGCAGCTCCTGCCTCAGCACCATCTACATGGTGGTCACCAGCTCGGCCGGCACCACGCACCTCCTCACACCCTTGCCGCACCTCTGTTCCGCAAGCTGGTCTGCGGAGGAGCTGGACCGCTGCGGGGCGAGCGCGCCCTGGCCCTGGCCCCGCCTGCGAGTGCGGCCCCTCCCCGTCCTGTGCACGCACTGGAACGCGACGCACAAGGCGGACAGCCGCAAATCTCTCGCGCTCTACGCGCCGCGAAGTAAAACGGTGGACTGGACCGCTCTCAACGATACCGCCGGGTTCAGATTAGGCGAACAGTTGTCCCGCCGCCTGCACGCCCATCTCAGGAACGGACCCAATGAAGACGATCGGCTGCACTTGCTCGCGAACTCATGCAACTTGAGCGCGTACCTGGCGATGGAGTCCATACCGGTAACCACGTACCCGCACCTCACCTTCGGCGACGTCACAATCAAGGGCACGATGGTCGTGGTGCCGTCCGGCCTCGCCCGCGTCCCCCAGCCGCTGCGGGCCGTGACGGCCGAGTTCTCGGGGCACCTGTGGGCGGCCACGGCGGCGGGGCTGCTGGCCGTGATCCTGGCGATGGCGGGCGCCTGGGTGTGCCGGGGGCGCGCGTCGCTGCCCGCCCTGGCCGACGCCGCGCTCGAGGCCACCGCGCCGCTGCTCGCGCAGCCGCCGCCCGCCCGGCCCGCGCACCGCCCGCTCACCGCCGTCTGGCTGCTCATGACCGTCGTGATCGCGGCCGCGTACCAGGGCCTGCTGCTGCGCGAGCTGACGGCTCCGGAGCGGGAGATCAACTCGCTGGAGGACCTGGAGAGGAGCGGGCTGGACGTGAGTGTCTCCACCGTCCTGCAGCACTTCGAGGACTCGCTGCTCACGCCCGCGCTGCGCGACCGGGCGCGATACTTCAAGAAGGAGCAGCTCCCGAGCCTCCTGCACCACGTGAGCGATGGCAGGAACGCGGCGGTCGTGCTGACCAGCAGCTCGATGAACATGGTGATCCTGGCGCAGCACGCCCGGAAGCGGCCGATGCGGATGCACTTGTTCGAGCTGCCCAAGTGGAGCATGCAGGCCTCGGGGATATTCACGAAGGGATCTCCGCTCCAAGAGGACTTCACGTCTATAGACCTGCGTGCCAAAGGCGCCGGCCTCAAGTATAAGTTGTGGAAGATGCTGCTAGACACATTCCACGGGTCGAACCGCGACCCCAGCAGCGGGGCGCTCCGCGCGCTCAGCCTCCGCCAGCTCCTGCCGGCCTTCATCCTGCTCGGCGCTGGCCACTGCCTGGCCGCGCTCGTGCTCGCAGTCGAGGTGCTCGTGCACAGATACGCCCGACGGCAACCGCCGCCGCGGCAGTTCATCTCTGGCTAAACTGAAGCGCCTACCAAAACTACTGGCTTTGAACTATGGACGTTTCTCTTTCCACTGTTTTGATTATTACTTCCGCCGAGGGGCGAGGGGGGGGGGGGGGGGGGGGGGGTCACTTAACAAAATCAGTGTACGGCCCCAAAATATAGCTTAAAAAAGAACTATTAAAAATCAAGAAAAGAGATACAGAAAAATCCGAAAAATCCAGAAAAAAAAATGAACAAAACACGAAATATTGTTAGAAAAATTTAAGAAATGGTGGTAAGACATCAAAATTTATATTTAAATAAAGGCAGTAATGCTCCTCGAAAAATTAGAAGAAAAATCAAAAGAATAAATCAACAAAATCAAAAGTTTTTTTTTTTTTTTAAATAGCTGTACACATTTTGTTTAAGTGGCCCCCTCCCTTTCCGCTGCACATAATTTAACTTACGCGCGTTTCACAAGTGTGATAAAGGTAGACTGTGATTTTTTTAAAAAAAAATATGTGCAAATATGCAAAAATGTAAGGTTCTGAAATATGCAAAAATGTAAGATTCTGCAAATATTTAAAATTACTGTAGAGTTTTTGACTCTATGATGGAGCATAGCGGTGTCCATAGCGGTTCACGAGATCAGCACGAGCCTTCGACAGACTTGCCCCCAGTCCGGTCTACATGATAGGCTGGCTAAGCCGGGCTGGGCGAGGCCAGCTGCCTGCGCGCGAACAGCTCCAGCCATACCGCGCCGACTTGAGGTGAGTTGGTTTAAGGTAAGCGCCATGGCCTCAGCCATGGCCCCCCTCCACAGTGGACCCGCCCACAAGTTTCGCTGACACGATCATGATTTCCAATCATTTGCAAACGATATTATGCCGCCGCCAAATTTTTTAAATGTGTTTGTTTGTGTTCTTTTTTTTTGGGGGGGGGCGGGGGCGGGGCACAATGATTTTGGCGGGGCAGACCGCGAGACGATACCTCTGAACAGGTAGGAAACCTGGTAACCATAGCACGTCGTCGTCCTCAAGCCACACGGCAGCGAAAAGGGCGCCACCGGTCGTGCGTACGCTTTACCCGCGCACCATAGTTGACGTGCCTCCCTATACCCTACCCCACCCCACCCCACCCCGCCCCGCCCCGCCCCGCCACCAACCCCATCCCGGCCCCCGCGGCCCTGCACCGACACCGACACCGTCCAGCTCGCTACTCTGTCTTTGTCCCGGAGAATTAATGGCGAGCGAAAAACTTGTAGAAAACGCTCGCGTCATTATGATGGGTTCTTCATACTCCGCCCCTCCCCGCCCCGCCCCGCCCCTCCTGCTCTGCTCGGCCGACAACCCTTTCACGCAGCGCCTCCTGCTCGCCTCAACTCGACCCCACGCCACGACGCGACTGCCTAGCTTCTCTCTTTCTTTCTACCCTTTTTTCTCCCCCAGCCCGTTCCCTCAGCCCCTCCTCGACCCCTGCGCGCGACCCCCCCCCCCCCCTCCCTTTTGCTCGCGCGCGGACAGTTCAGAAATTCCCGCCTCGTATCAAAGAGAAGGTCAGTGGAGAGAGACAATGGGAGTAGGGCTGGCGGGGCGGGGCCGGCCGCGCCATTGGGCGCTGCTGCAGGCTGATTCCGAGGATCGCTCTCGTACCTCCGTCCTTGTCGCACTCATGGGACCCCGCCATCCCCAACATGGGGCAACGCCATAGGTGCGACAAGGACGGAGATACGAGAGCGATCTTCGGAATCAGCCTCCTGGGGCTGGGCGGGGGATGAGGGTCATCAATGAGGAGCCTACACCCTATACCTATAGCTCAGGGAGGGAGCCTTTCTCGCCAGGCGTGACAGCGTTTGACAGGAGCGAGGCCGGCAGGGCCTCGGCAGGGCCGGGGACGTCCACGTGGCGGCCACCTGCCGTCTCATTCCGAAAGATCGCGTTCGCGCCACCGCCGTCCTTGTCGCACTCATCGGGACCTTGCTATTCCCAACATTAGGGCACCAGGGCACCGCCAGGGTTGCGACAAGGATGGAGGCACGAGAACGATATCTTCTGAATCAGACGGCAGCGCACCTGCGCTGCTCCCGGCCCAGCCCGGGAGGGAGGGGAGGGAGGGAGGGAGGGAGGGAGGGAGGGAGGGAGGGACGGAGGGAGGGAGGGAGGGACGGAGGGAGGGAGGGAGGGAGGGTCCGGCTGCACGCCCCGCCGTTGTGTACTGCGTCACGTGTGTTTCTCAAAGGTCACCCCGCCCCGCCCTGCCACGCCTCATCTCCCCCCCTCCCCCCCCCCCCCGGTGCCCTCCCTGATTCACCTCATACGCGGAATAAAGGAAAATAAAGTTGAGTCAACACAGTGTTTAGCGGGCTTAACAAATACATTGGCCCACAGCGTAATAAAGCGTGACAAGAGATTCAGTTCACCAGATAAAGTCAACCCGAGCCCGCGAGGAGGGTATTTGTTGTCCGAGCAAACACGTGCCAATTGGTGCCGATGATACGAGATCCAAATTTTCGCGGTGGAAGTCCCAAGGGGGAGACCGCTCCCCTTTAATGTGTACACGAATGATTCCCGGAATGATTGATATCCGATGATTCTCATTCATATCTTTTCATTTCTAATTGTTTCTAGCGACATAAAACGCTAATTTCGGCTAATAATAACTGATTCCAGGTGTTTCCTGCTTTGTTGTGGTGGTTTTCATTGATTTCCCTTAATTTTCATGATGATGATTCCAAGGCTTGTGTACACATGATTCCCAAAGTTGTCCCCTCGGGAAGTCCAAACGGTCCCTGTCATTATATCAGCAAACACATCAGCCATAGTGGCGAGCGTATTTTTGTGTATTTACATTTTTTTCTTTTTCTTTAGAATCCGAGCGTCCACCGATTCTCGCCCCACGCGGCAGCCTAGCCGCATGAGGCTGCGTGCCGGCGCGCGCCGGCACAGCCGACATAGAAGCCCAAGCAGCATCATTAATAAGAATTAATGAGGGCAGCGGTATCCATGGCGACGCATTGTGGTGAGCAGGAGACCCGCTGCGCGCGCCAGGGCGAGGGCGGCACACACCAGGAGGATCATGGCCTCCAGCACCACCACCCGCACACACTGCCACTCTCACTCTCGACAGGGAGAGGAGTGAGTGCCCTCGCGACTCTCTCGGGTTTCCTGCTATACTCCGTCCTTGTCGCACTTATGGCAGTAAGGAATAGGACGCGCAGGGTGGTGCAGGAGCATGAGCACGCCATAGACGGCAGACACGTAGCAGGTGAGCGAAAGGCGAAAGTCAAAACATAAAATAAGATAGCGGTTTCAAACAGGCTGCCGTAGGTGGGAGGCAACCAATGGATATCCTTCACTCAAAAGATCAGTGAACACCCTAAAACAAAATCAGCAAAAAGGAAATATTTAAAAAAAATCAAACAACAAAAATCAAGAAAAAAAGAAAATCACTCGAAAAAATATATAAAAAATATAAAAAGGAAAAAACAGCCAAATCGGCGTACGCTTGAATTTGGAGTGAAGGATCCCTCGGCGGCAACCTACGTGCCGCAGTCAAACCGGAGTTATTAGGAAAGTAGGGAGGGGCGGGGGAGGGAAGAGGAATGGCACATGCGGCAGGCGGGAGAGGTGGGTGGGGTGGGGAAGGGGGGGGGGACGCAACAGCCCAACAATCCCCTACATCAGGGACAAGTTCAAGTAGGTCGTGTGGTCGCCGTACTGGGCGTGGGTCGGGGGTCGGTTCGCTGGCACTCGTCCTCGAACTTCGCGACCCCGCCAGGACGACCTCCCCCGGGCGGGCGGCACCTCTACAGCAGAGAAATGCTGAGTATCCCGCCGCTGACATGTTCTGAAGTCGAAAGTCCCGGACAACCGGCGTGACTGACGCCAAAGGTATGGAGGAGCCGCCTCCAACATGCGGTCGTTCTGTGAGGCAGGGGGGCACCATGTGCCTCCGTAGCGAGCATACCCCTCTCAGCCAACCCCTCTCCCCCCCCCCCCCGTGCAAAGGAGATGGGGCGGGGGTTGGGGGAGAGAGGGATGAAGAAGGGTGCATGGGGCTAAAGAGAGAGGGGAGCAGCAGCGGGGAGGAGAGGGGGGGGGGCACAATCTTACTAACCACCTACATCAGCGGCAAGTTCATATCGGTCAGACGCGAGACGCGGAATAACCAGGCAGGAGACAAATCTGAAATTTTTGTACTCCTCGCATAATTCAGAGAAAATTCAGAAAAATTTAAGAAAATTTAGGAAAACTTACAAGCATTCACAGGGGATGCCCCAGAAAATACACGCACATATCTGATCCAAATTATTAAAGAATAATTCACAGAATAATTTGAATCAGATGTGCGTGTATTTTCTGAGATCATCCCCATTCACTAAAAAAAAAAAAAATCGGTAAAATTCAATCAAAAATTCAGAAAAAAATCAATGAAAATTCGCAACGAAAATTCTTGAATATTCACAAAACTTCATGAAGTGGTGCACCAAAATTCAGAGTTATTTCCTCCTCGGGAATAACGGTGTCACTCCCCCCCGAACCCTATGAACAAAGTTATAACAGTGCGACCGCCCCTCTGACACAGACATCAGACACGCTGAGCATCCCCGCCTCCCCGCGTGGCAGTAGTAGCACCCCCATGGGTGGGGTGGATGGATAATGCCACGGGGAGATCGCCAAGTGACCGCCAAGTACTTGCCGGCCGAGTCCTTCCACGGGAAGGAAGGAAAAAAAAACCGCGCGATCCGGTCGGTCAGCGATTTCTTGTCGGAGACCGGGCGGGCGGTGGGGCGGGGTGGGTCAACGAGCAGCTGTACTGCTACTGCCGCCCTGGACCCACGGAGGCCGAGCAGTGCACGCGACAAGCAACTCTGTCTTGAGGTGAAGCAGATGGCAAAGAAAACTTTCCCTCCCGTTTTTATTCTCGCGCTTTTCCCGCGCCGTCTCTCTCGCGCGGGCGGCGGGGGTAGGTTGATGGAGAGGAGCCTTGGGCGCGCCGCGGGAGCAGGTCTGTCTCTCTTTGGTATTATTTGTTGAGACGTCGGAAGTTGGCGAGATAGTTGTATCCGATCGCGGTGAGGCGAGGTGGGTTCTCCATCCACCTCCTCTTTTTCCTCGCAGATAGCCTCCCCCCCCTCCCTCCCGTCCCATCTCGTGACGTTTACACGACACACCACACCGAGGGGGGAGGCACTTCGAAAATAAGAGACAGCTTTTTTTTCTTCTTTTTCTTTTAAATCAAAAGAAAAATTAAAACAAAAAGTCAAATAAATTAAAGAAAAAAATCATTGTACACATTTTTGTATAAGTGATCCCCCCGAGGGGGCAACCACTCGAGAAATCCTGTGTACAAACCTGCGGAAATCTCGATGAAATCCTCAGAAATCTCGATGAAATCCTCAGAAATCTCGATGGAATCCGCAGAAATCGCGATGAAATCCTTGGAAATATAACTGAGAAATCTCATGAAATCTCATTGAAATCTTGTGAAATCTCATGAAATCTCATTGAAATCTTCTGAAATGTCATGAAATCTGAGAGAAATCGTGTGAAATCTCATAGAAATCTCTCGAAATCTCAGAGAAATCTTGTGAAATCAGTAGAAATCTCGTGTACACTAGGATGGGGAGTGGTTGCCCCCTCGGATCCCCCTCACTCGCACCGCACTGCCAATAACCTTTCAAAACGCGCGCCTCGGAAATATGACTTCCTCATCCCCCGAGCGCGACGGCACGGCGCGGCGTGCGGGGGCGAGCAGGCGTCATCGGAGTCTGTCGTGTTACATTAACCTTCTGTAATCGTCGTGTGGGCGAGCAGCTCTGACGCGCGTGCGCTCTTGAGCGAGCAGCAGCACCGACGCGCGCGACGGCCGGCGAATAAATTTTATACTATATTACCGCGCCGCCGAACAGACGGAACCTTAGCGCGTCGTCGCGAGCAGAGTCGAGATGATAAAATCCGACGTTATGGAAGACAATCCGGGACGCCTCGGGGGAACAGTACGACCCAGCGCCTCCTCGACCCGGCGTCCTCGTGGGGAGCAAAAGGGCGTATTGAACAGACCTCCTGTGTTCTACGTGTCGCAACCACGGGCACCTCGCTGCTGGAACGGAAAGGAACGGAACGTCCCAGAGGGGTCGCTGGGCCGGGCCCGGCCGAGCCTCTGGCTGTCCCGCCCGTCACCGTCACGTACAACCACCTCCATCTCTGTCTCTTTTCTCTCTCTCTCTCTTTTACTCTTCCCCTCACCCACCACCATCACCAGTGTCCTTCTCTCCTCCCCCCAAAGCTGTCTGCTCGTCTGCCACTTCCTCTCCCTCCCACACTCGCTCCCCCAGATCTCGGTCCGTCCGGCGGCGCCTCGCTCGCACTCACGTGCGACGGCCCGAGCAGCCCGCAGCAGGTCCGCGCCACTGGCGCTCCCCAGCGGCCTGGCTCCAGCCCCGGCCCCGGCCCCGGCCCCGGCCCTGGCCCCGGCGCAGACCACGGCCACAGCCCGTGCTAGTGAAATTAAATCTGCAGAGCCGTCCAGCGCGGCCGGACCACGGCCACAGCCAGCTGCCGCGGACTCGACCACAACACCTAGAGTCAACTTGGGGATGTGCGACTATTAAAACAAAGAAAAAAAATTGACTATGTTTAAAGAAATCGAAGAGGGAGCCAATTCGATTATTCGTAATCGGAAATAAAATTAAAAAAAAAAAAAAAAAAAAAAAAAAAAAAAAAAAAAACTTGAAATTTTAAAAACTTATTGCGAATTAAAAACTATGCGAAAAGGTCGATAATGGAATTTGTATATCCTGATTCTTGATTCCAACAAACAACAAAAATAGAAAAACACTATAAATTAAAATCTTGAAATTATCGAAAGTTTAAATTGATTTCCGATTTTTTATTACAGTTATCGGAATCGAATTGTCGAAATAATCGTCGATTAACGAAATACTCGAATCGCGTTTTCGGTCAATCGAAAAATCGCACAGACCTATACGTCGCCTGACCAGGCGTCCGTCTTGCTAGCCTGCAGGTCTGTCCGCCGCTTTGCTGCACACGAGCGTTTAGTCTCCCCGCGCGCCCGCGCGGGTTCTCTGCTTTTATTTCCAACGCGAGCGCGGGGCGAAATATATAATGGCGTCCAGAAACGAAAAGTCGTGGCCCCGCGCAGTTGAATAGCTGCAAGCCGCCGTGGGCAGCAGCAGGCAGCGGGCTGTTAGAGTGGTGCGGCCCCGCCCCGCCCCGCCCCGCCCCGCCCCGCCACCGGCACGGACACTGAGCCCAGGCACGCCATGAGCCCCGCTGGGGTTAGCGCGGCTGGGGGGAGAGAGACACGTCAACACGACCCCATCCAATCTCTCAGCCCGCTCAGACACCGGGACGCGACCAGCGCGGTCAGTAGGACAGGGCCAGGCTGTGGAGGCGGACCCATCCCTGCCGAGCCCACCAGTCAGGCCCTGACAACTGAAGTATAGGCAACCGGCTCGGCAGGAAGGAACTGGGACTACGTCGCCTAACCACAAGGCACCTCCCACCCACTGCGCCGTTTTCCCTTAATTGTCTTTTTCACCAAGGTTCTACTGGCCAAATCTTCTTTCCCGTGAATCCCCTTACCTTAGAGTAAAAACGTAATAACAAAATTTAAATAAAAAAGAAGAAAAAAAACTAGAAGAGTTTAAGCATTTTATCTAATCAACTTTTAACACAAATATTCATGAGTAAAATCCCGAATTAATTTAAAAAAAATGTTGTGTTAAAAGTATCCCTATTATACGCGCTGTTCCAAAACTAAGCCCATCCCTCCCGTCCAAGCCCGTCCTTGGCGCGTCTGTCTGCAGATGAGCCCGCTATTGTATAAGTGAAACTGACGCTTCTGCACTGCAGCACTCAGAAAATAAGGGTAAAATTTCCTCGCCCGAAAAAAAAAACGAAATATAAAAAAGGAAACCTCATTGAAGCTGCACTCGAGAACTTTCGCTGCAGAGCGAAATACGGAAAGAAAATAGAGATTCCCGACTGACCTCCTGGAAGCGCCCCTAGGAGCAATACAACCCACAACCTGGCCGACGGTGTACCTGCGTGGTGGGAAAGAGGGGGGGGGAGCAATGCGCCGAGTCAACTGCGCACTCATCGAGCGGGTGGACGAGTTTCACCAGTATCTGCAAGAATCTGCGAGTTTACGTGGATCTTAGTGAACATACATAAGCACTGGCGAGAAGTATATCTTGCATTTTCTGCGTTTTTAAAAATATTTATTTGTTTTTCTCTGCAAAGCTCTTCAAAGTAATCGGCGTACACGCAAAAAAAAAAATACGATTTCACGAAATCCTGGTAGACAACGGAGTTTCTATAACTAAAAAAATAAAATATTGAGAGTGTATAATAAGACTGTAAGAAAACCGACTGGTTTTGTTTAGTTTACGATAGTCAAGATAGTGGCCAGATAATTCTAAGTTCGAATTGATAAGGCGGGTTTTAAGTAATGAATATTCTCCGACAGTTCGGCCGACACTTAATCGACAGGAGCAGGAGAGAAGAGAGCTCTCCTTCTGACGGCGAAAAATGGGCGGCGAGGTCACAGCCGAACGTCAACAATAACGTCCCCTCCAACGGGCGTACGGAAGGCGTGAACCGGGGCCCTAACTAATACCGCTGGTACGCCCAGGACCAGCGGGCAAGCGCGCCGCGGCCGTGACGAGGGTGCGCTCTATTGGGAAAACGCGGAGTTAAGGCGTTGTTTACACAAAATGGTACACGTAAATGTACATCATTTCAAGAATTCTGCTCACCAGATCGAAGTCAAACTTACCAAACCGTTTTCCGCAGGTATAAAACTACTATTTACGCATTCAGTTCGCCTTGTCAACGTTTCGATAACTTTAAAAAATGATTTAAAGTCGCGAGGTGGGCACATCAGCCACCGGCAATGGCGGACATGCTTGGCCTGCTTTCGCGGCTTTCGCGTTGTTGACACAACATGCCAACCAAATAATATGAAAATAATCACTGCTCTCATAACGTTACGATTGGAACTCATTCTTTGAGGCACACATTTAGTTGGCAGAACCGGGGCAAGTTTCAGTAAAACTGAAGTAGTTTTAAAGAAGGCAGTACGGTGGTCACGTGCGAATTTCAGTGGTGTTATCTCATTCTTGCGCTCGAAACTAAAGGCTGGCTTTGTTTGAACGCAGACTTTAGAGGTTTCTCTTTCGCTCCGTGTTGGCTCGCCTCGGCCTACCCCCTCCACGAAAAAATATCCCCTTCCCCTGTTCATTTTGCCTGACGAGTCGAGCATTACCATAGAAACTCGAATTTCAATTCAAATTTACAAAATTTCTGCAATACAGATTTCAAGTAGACTTCAGAATCGAATGTACTAGATCACATTCTAAATGTATGCTTAATATTATCGAATTCCCTTCAGCAGATATTTTTCTGTCGTAAGGGGCCATGTGAAACAAAACACGCACGTTTTCCAGCGATTTTAGAAGGCAACTCCGTTGCCTAAAAAAATAATTAGCGTCTGAGCAAAAAATAAATAATAATAATAAAAATAGCAGGTCTACTAATTTTTAAGCTGTAAGGCGCAGCTAATTTTTTAGCTACCGTGCTTTATTTCCTAGCTACCCTACTATTTATTTTTCCGCTGTTTCAACTTTTTAGCCGCAGCTCTAATTTTTCGCATCTAACTTCAACTAAGCGGTTTTTGTTCCGCGTCGCGCAACTCCACAGCGCAGTTCACAGACATTGTATGGCAGGAACATTTTGGCGCCGCGCGGCACGGACACAAGGTATCATTAGTGCCCTTGATAGAGAGTCGGGGCAGCAGGTGAATGGGACGGCAGGGCGGCAGGGCGCCCAGGCTGCCGCCGCCGCTGCATCACGAGGCTCCTTTCAAGTGTCGCCGCGCGGGATGATTCATTAGCCCACCTGATTTCACTTTGCTATGCCCGGCTCGGCGTCGTGCTACCCTACTCACACCTCGCGCCCCGCTCCCCTCGGGGCCAAAGCCACGCCAGCGGCCGCCCGCCCCACCCCACCCCACCCCACCCCACCCCACCCCACCCAACCCCACCCAACCCCACGCCCCAGCCAACCCCACCCCTCCCGGCCCGTCCCCAGTGCGTCGCTCGGGCGAACTACCATCTGCGCGCATATTGGAAACTAGATAGGTGGAGATGGTGGGAGGGGCGGGGGTGGGGTGGGGTGCGCGTGAAGAGGTTGCCTGGCTGGCGGCGCCGTCGAGGACGGAGGAACGGCGCGACGGTAAAAGGAAAGTTGCCGCCCACTAGTGTCAAAACAGCACGTGTCCCCGTCGCGCGCAACACGAAAAAATTTTATTTTAAAAAAGAGATTTGCTGTGAGAGCTATAATATGGAACCAGCCGAGCGGCAAACAACTCTGAATTTTAGTGTATACCGAGGTGTACACATTTTGCGAATTTATGTGAATTATTTTGAATTTTCGCGAATCTTAATTGAATTTAAGTGAATTTTCACAAAAAAATTACTTTTTTTTTTGTGAATTTTTGTGAAAGTTTCTAAATTTTTCTGAATGACGAGGTCGTGGACAAAAATTTCAGAGTTGTTTCCCCCTCGATGCAGCTTCGTCACCGGTGTAGTTTTTAAGCCATCGACTGAATATAATGGAGTGTAGTGCACTGCACCTCCCACAAAGCGTAGGGAAGTGCCACTAAAGATGCCGTGGTACATATGCATAGCTCTGAGCTAGCATGGACGGCGTCGCGAGCAGCAGGACTCTTTCTGGCGGGGCGGGGCGGGGCTCCGCTGGCCGCGGTGCGCGCACACAGATCGCGCAGAGGGCTGGGGGACATGATGGGTTAGTTGACACTCACATTT
This sequence comes from Frankliniella fusca, assembly GCA_029379305.1. Taxonomy (NCBI): domain Eukaryota; kingdom Metazoa; phylum Arthropoda; class Insecta; order Thysanoptera; family Thripidae; genus Frankliniella; species Frankliniella fusca. The sequence continues at coordinate 42,903 of JAHWGI010000306.1, forward strand.
CCGCTCTGATTTATGGCGGAGGGAGCGCCGCGCCCTGCCGGCGGAGCGTGCATCTGGCACACTGTGCCGCGCCCCGCCCCACCCCGCCCCGCCCCGCCTCGCCCCGCCCCGGCATAATATGACGTGTTCGGCTAAAACTTTTTCAATTTCAAGCGCAGGTGGGCGCCGTACACGTGTTACAACAATAATAATAGCACTGTAATAGGCGCGGCAGTAGTTTTCAGCACTCCGAGGAGGGCGTGATAGAGGGCAGAGCAGAGCAGGGCAGGGCACGGCGGGGCGGGGAGGGGAGGGGCGGGACGGGGTTCCCCTCCTATGCAGATTCTCGGGCCGCTTCGCTGCTTTCATATTCCGCAGCAGGACCGGGCTAGCCTTTCTTTCTCTCTCTCTCTCTATGCTTTCTACATCCTGTTCCATCTCTCTCTCTCTCTCACCCTCTCCCGAACCCTTCGCGGCGGGGTGGGGTGGGGGGTCGAGAGGGATCAGCCACGCCCCGGCCCAATGCGGCAGGATGAACAAGTTTCGTCATAAACAGTCTGCGTGACTTGTGTCGAGAGGAACGCCCCGCCCCACCCGCCCCGCCGCACCTCAACCCCCACCCCACCCCACCCCCGCACGCGGGATGATATCGCAGCGGATCACTGTCCGGACGTTAGCGGACAGTAAAAAGGAAGGTCGGGGACACTCGGGCACACCACAGCGAGCACCACGGGGGCGGGGGGTCAGCAGCCGCTCGGCGCAGACAATCGTCTCGCTGCGGGTTTATGACGAGCCGAGCTGAGCCGAGCCGAGCCGCGTCAAGCCGAGTCGAGCCAGAGCGCCGAGCGAGGTCGTCACAATAAACAGTACGACTCGCTCCCGAGTACATGGATGGGAATAGCGCCTGCCTATCCCACGGGAGAGCGTGAAGGAAACGGAGCATGAAACAAAACAGACAGCATGGGGGCTGGCAGCAGGCTCTGGGGATGCACAAGCATCGCTTACATTAACGATTTTAACGATTATTCTCTGATCGGTTTGGAGACATGCTGTTTCAAATGTAAAATAGCGCCGGAGCCAAAATATCCCCCCTACATCAACCTTGAGCCGCGCTTCCAGCCCCCAGCTCCTTCCAATGCTCCGGACCGACCCAAAACAAAACCATTCATTCAGTCAGCATCCCTCTGCACACTACCCCTTACACGCCAGAGCCACGGACCGCCCCCGGAGCAGCGCCGGCCACAAGTCGCTCGGCCAGTAAAGCCTGCTTTTCAAGAAGCCGTAAACGGGCTGCTTGCCCCGCCAGCTCACGCGGGTTGGGGTGGGGCGAGAGGGGGCGAGGCGGGGTCGCCGGAGCACGAGACGAACTCGGGCTGCCCGGGGTGAGGTGGCCCCGCGGCCCCCCGGCCCGCGCGCACAGCGCACAGGGCACGGGGCTTCGCGACGCGCTGGGCGTGCTCGTGCAAAGACTGTTTCACGTCGCCACGCCTCGCCCTGGAAACGGAAGGGGAGATCACTTCAAAAAATCATTGTAGGGCACCCAAAGAAAATCAGGCACTTTCCTTGAAAAAAATATTTTAAGAAAACATAAAAAAGGCAAAAAATAATTATTGAACACATTTTGTATGAGTGATTCCCCCCCCCCCCTTTTCGCTGGAAACTAAGCGCCCTCACTATCCATATACACAAAATGATTTGTTAACGCGTGAAATAAAAAATAAAAATCAAATGATATTGCTGCTCACGGTAGATCCCATTATATTTTCCAGAGGGAACTTCACTGCGCGCGTTTCTCGCGCACGCTACACGAACATGCAGACGCCTTCTGCTGGCCCGGGCCGCTGCGTGCGTTCTTAACTTCCTATCGAGTTTCTCTTTGAGCAGAGGGGTGAGGGGAAACTAGCTGCGGATCTAAGCCACCTTCCTTGCACTGGAGCATAGCAGCCACGCTTGCCGATTTATTTTCCAGCGAGTTGCCTCTAACACCCCCCCACACACACGAGAGACTGAAGCCCCCCTGCTCAGTCGCCCCGCCCCGCCCGGCCCCGCCCCCGAAGGACTCTCTACATGCGGGTGGCGCGCGCACACAGCGAGCCGCGCGCACCGATCGACAGACCGTTTCGCTCGGCGAAAACCCCAGCAGGGCTGCTCTGCCAAAGCAGCACGACGCCACAGGAAAGCAGAAAGAGAGGCTTATTGCGAATTTCCTTCCTATTTGCCCGCGCGCGAAACTTTCCTCAAAACTCGCATGGAAGTCATTATACATTGTAGTCAAGTTAGAACTACAGCTGCTGCTCCAACTGCCACTATCTCCACACGAGCGGCAGCCCGACACCCAAGCCAGCCTCTCCCCTTGCAAATGGCCTTCCCCTCCGGAGTTGGGTCCTAGTCCCGTTTGATAGCTTTGAATAAAATAGTTGCATGTTGAGGAGGGTAGCTGCTGCGGAGCGGGTCAGTACAGAGAGAAGGGGGGGGGGAGGGTCCTAAACGCCCCGTCCTTTTTGCGAGAGTGATGCCCCATGGGGTGGCGTGGCGTGGCCAGCGTGGCCTTGCTCAAGGGCATCACTTCTTGTTTACAATCGCCGCGGTAACGGCGCCACAAAAAATCTGCCTTCTTTGTGTCTCTCTCACTCACTCTCTCCCTTGCTCTGTCCCTCTTTACGACCGCGTTGCAGCGATCGTTCAACGAAACATCACGATCATGTCAACATCCCGGCCCCGCGGCAACCCACCGCACCCCAGGCCTAGGCCGAGGTACTTTCACAACGGAAATTGGTGCACCCTGCACGGGGGAAAAACAAAAGGTTTGGTACCGGGATAGGTACTAGGTGACAGCGCCTTAGCTAATTTTTTTGCTGTACTGGAAATCGTCTGATCTGGTATAGCAAATAAAGCTAGTTTGTATCAGGCAAAAATTAGCTGAGAGGGGTAAGCGCGACCCCGTAGGTACACGGGGCGGGGCGCGGGGGCGATGTGCACGGTAAGGTCGGTGCCAGCCACCCCCCACGCCCCGCAGACCCCTGCGACACGACGGCCGAGTGTCTTTGCTTTACGATCGGACGTGGCGGGGCGGGGCGGGGCGGGGCGGGGCGGGGCGGGGCGGGGCGGGGCGAGAGGGTATGGGACCCGAGAGGTGCGGCGCGGCAGAGGCGTGCCGCGCGCCCACAGCGCGCCCCTGATTGGAAACAGCGCAGCGATTTGATGCGACCATAAACAGGGCGGACAGGACGGGCGGGCGGCAGATTCGAATTGAAACTCGCGCCAGCGCCCCCTGGTGGCCATGCGTCCTGGCCCTAAACCAGCCTCAGCCTCGCCCGCTGCGCGCCACGCTGCGCCCCGCCACACAGCCCGCGGCGGAAACAAATAATAGATTAATCATGAAGTGTTCACGTCCATCGACCACGAGCACAAGAAAAAAAAAGAACTATACAAAAACAAAAACGAACCGTCGAATTGTTTCCGATTAATGTATAAAAGATAAAATTTGTACAAAAAGTTGATAAATTCGATAACGACGCAAACAGTAGTCCGCTGCCCAGGAAAAAAAAATATAGATATACATAATTTTTTTGAGTGTATGACAGCTCGCTGCGACAACTATTTATTTTCTGAAGAAAGGGAAACAATACATCATCGTTAATGCGGCAGGATCGTTGGCAGAGAGATACACGGGTCGCGCTCTCGGGGAGGGGCAGGGTGGGGCGGGGCGGGGCGGGGACGCGGCACTGCAGTGCTGCAGCTCAGAGCACACGTAGCCGCCTACTGCAGTGATGGTGTTTGGCGACGCCCTCGGGGCACGGCGGGGCGGGGCGGGGCGGGACGGACGGTCGCAGGTGGAAGCGCGACAAATGCATCGAGCAAACAAGGAACATTAGTCAAGCCGACATGGGACGGCAAACACACCGCGAGGCAGATATAACCACTTTAGGAACACCGGGCGCGAGCGGGCGCGCTCTCTCTCTCTCTCTCTGAACCGCCGCTGCCCCGAGCCACAAGCTCGCTCCTATCTCTCTCCGACCCGCCCCGCCCGCGGCCTGCTGCGAAGATAAAGTTGATTAAGCTCTTCCCCCTGCTGCTTTTTTTTTTTTGTGCTGCCTCCGCTCGGCCGCGCCGTGTACTGTCCTCGTTGGGTTTTAGTCCTTGTTGCTCTTGTTCGGCGCTTGTCGCACATCAGTCTGGTGCAGGTGACCGCCCCGCCCCACGCCACCCCTTCCCGCCCCACCCTGCCCCACCCTGCCACCGTGACCACAACAACCCGCGGAGGGGCGGCCTTCGCACTACAGGGAAAATAAAATTAAGCAAAACACATGGCGCTGAAAACAATTTCCGAGCCGAGCACGACGACAACGAGAGAGTCTGGCGGCGACAATCTGCGACCGCGGTGCGACTCACCAGACCCGCTGCCCCCCCCCCTCTCTCTCTCTCTCTCTGTCTCTCTCACACACACACACACACACACACGCGCGCGCGCGCGCGTACGCAAGGCGACCACAAAACCCCCGCCTTGGCATAAAAAAATAAAAATATCGCAAATATATGGACAGAAAATTAATTGAAACAGCAAACCACATGGACGCAACTTTTGTCCCACTGTTTAGCGAGGGGAGAGCGAGTTGTTTGGCGTTGCTCGCCTACGTCAATAACTTGTAACGCAAACACAAACACACACACACACAAGCGCAGGCACAGAGTATGGCCTGGAAATTAACTTGGACGAAATGTTTCAGAAATACGCCGAGGACGACATTTTTCCGTTTGGATTAGGCCACTGGTATTTAATCAAGGTTATGTCGTTATATTACATAAAATGGTACTGCAGTCCATATTGCAGTTTGCTAGTGGCGTATTTTAAAGCTCTCACTACCCTAACAATAAGATTTTTAAAAATTCTTTTAGACATTGAAGTAAGTAGCAAGTCCTACCTATGGCCGCCTACCACCGCAACTTATGCGTAAGACCCGGTAAGACCTGTATTATGAAGTATTCGTAGAGTAGTATGGGGAGCGTGAACAGAGTACATTACGCGAGTTGGCGACCCCTCCCGCCTCCCGCCTCGGCGTTACAGCGGATAACTCCACACGCAGAGACAAACGCAGCCGTAGTAGCAGCAGCAGAAGGAGAGCAACTGGATACAGCGGCGTCCTCCTCCCCAGCCTGGCAGTGCTGGACCTGGTCCTGTCCCTCCCCGGCCAGGAAGGAGCAGAGCGGAGGCCTCGAGTTACGGTGTTTGCGCGCGAGTTCGTGCGGACCAAGCAGAGCACGGCGGTGGCGTCCTGGCTGGCAGGCTGTCAGAGCCGTGGAGGAGCAGCTCCAGCCAGGGGGAAGACCAGCCCAGCCTCCCACACACACAACCCTGTCACGTCTAAATAAATTTATTTTCCAGGCAATTGGGCGTCAAGTGGTTTCCACTAAGTGAGACGTCGTCCGCGGAGTAATACGCGTGCCGGCCAATAGAGCGGCCGCGAGGGAAAATAAGGACGGCGGCAAGGAGGTCAAGGCTGCGGGAAAGGACCGCGCTCGAAAGCTCGCATTTTGTCAATTTTATACATCTTAAATGTTTTTGATTGTTTTAATTATTCTTTTTCTTTGGACTTTTCAAGAAAAGTTCTTGTCACTTTTTGATAAAGTTTGATCTTTTCCCCCTATTTCTGCATTTTGAAACTTTTTGTTCATTTCTTCTCGAGTTTTCGGATTTTTTTGAATCTTTCTTCTTGATTTTATGTTGATTAAAAAAAGTCAAATTATTTTTAAGGGCCGTACAATGATTTTTTGAAAGTGACTTCCCCCTCGGAACATCTGTACACAGTAGTTAAACAATATTATTATTCCGTCTCCCCCGCGGCGCGAGGCGACGTCGCGACAGAGCGGTTCGCACGCGCATACCGGCGGCACGGGGCGGAAAGTAAGAAGCACAGAGGGAGGGATTCCGCTGCCTTGCCCTCTAAAGAATTCATGGTAAAGCACTCGTCCGAGCCGTAACGTCAGGCGCACCCGCTGCTGGAGTAAAGCTGGAGTAAAGCGGTGCGCTGCAACTCCTCTTACTCCTCCTCCTCTTGGTCCTCATCCTCACCCTCTCGGGCAGCAAGCGATCAGATTGTCAGACGGGCAGGCGCGCCTCTCGGGCCGCACCGGCTGCACCAGCAGCAGCCGCCGAGCCGTTGCCTTTTGATTGTGCCGTGTCACGCATAAGTTAACACGATGCGGTGCTTCCCTCCCCATACCCCCACCTCCACACTCGCCCCTCTCCGCCCCCACCACCCCCTCCCCCCGCCTCTCTCCACGGACCCACGCCCACCAACCCCCCCCCCACCCCCCGTCTCTCCCGCTTTTGCTCCCCTGAGTGGACCCCGCAGCCCGGGATAGCCTCCTGCAAATGTTGCGGAAGGATGACAATATTCTTGAGTGGGGGGAGGGGGGAGGGGGGGGGGAATGGGGTCGGCCCTGGGCTGGTACATGGCGGGCGGCGGTGCGGTGTGGGAGTAGCTTCAGAGATCAACCCCTTATTTCCCCGCTGCTGGTGGGGTGGCGGGCGAGGGATTGAGAGACATAGAGGTATTGAGTGAGTGCGCATGATCAAGATCCCACCGCACCGCTCGCCGAGGCCGCGGGCACCATCCATGCAGAGTGACGCATTGGATGACGGTAATCAGGATCGTGACGTCACAATGTCCAGCCGGATGCCCGTCACGCCGGGGCCGGGCCGGGCCGGGCAAGGGGCGCGGCCAACACAGACTAAGCGCGAGCCTTAGGGCACGGGGAAACTTCTCCGTCAACATCAATTTGTAACGGGAGGGGAAAACTGCTTATGTTAATACCAAAACGGCCGTCAAGCAGTTTGTCCGGGGGCCGCGGGGCGTGGCGGGGCGTGGCGAGGCGTGGCGGGGCGTGGCGGGGCGTGGCGGGGCGTGGTGGGGCGTGGTGGGGCGTGGTGGGGCGGGGCAGGGCAGGGTCAGCGAAGAAGAATTAAGCTCATCAGAGAAGGGGCCGCGGCGCGTGGGCCCGGGCCGGGTTGGGGGAGGAGAGAAAAATAAGTCGACATAAAACAAAAACACACACACCAAAAAAAAAATTGATACCGACACCAAACACAGAACACAGGTGAGCTTTCCACGCCGACAATTTTCTTTCCTATATGAGGGCCAAAGCCCTGGCAGAGACTCCCTCTAACCACCGCGCCTGCTAATTTAGTCGTCACTGTTCTGCATTTGAAGGGCTGCTACGGGTGGGGAGCGTAACTTCTTCGTCAGGAACCAGGAGAAGTAAAAAGCGAGTTGGTACCAACATCGGGACCTTATCCAAGGCATACCTTCTAAAAAAAAACACAAGCGAAAAAGCGAAAACAGTCAACCGTGAAGACCGTCATTGTACTGCAAAAAAATGGTACCATTAAGGGGGAAAAAAAAGAGAAAAAAGACCTTTGGCGTCACCTTTCCTTCAATGCAGAATAATATTTTACAGTGTTTTTTAAATATGAATAACCAAAGGAATAACGGTGTTTACCGTTGTTAAAACTCATATATAACTTTTTCGCTTTTACAGTGTAGGGGAGGCCTTTTCCGGCCTGCAGGCGGGGCTCGAGCCGGGGCGGGTGGGGTCACGCCGCTCCCCCGTACACATCCATCTTCGCTAACACTCTGCTCTGCGGGAGGCACTTTACCTCTGCGCCATACTTAATACTTCAAGGCTCAAATTGCCCGCGACCGCGCGCGCCGCGCCGAGCCGACTACATCTTCCGTGTGGCGGCCGGCCGTCGCACCACCACCGGACCTCTTGCATTTTCCGCGCTCTCCGCAGGGAGAAAAGAACGGGACGGGCGGGAGGGCGCGGGCAGGAACTTCCGGCTGAGGGTGGGGGACATTAGCGGTCGCCCCGCCCCGCACCCAATGGGAATAAGGTGCGCTGCCACCATCTGCGCGGCAGGCGCCGCGGAGTCCGCCCCGCCCCACCCCGTCGCACAACAACTCCTCGACTGAACGCGAATAACATCAGCCGCTACAAAGGTGCGGCGGGGACTAATTGCCCCGCCCGCTGCCCGCCTGCCACAGAGGAGCAGCAGCAGCGGCAGCAGCAGCGCTCTGCTTTGCTCGCGCGGCTTTGGCCGCCGCCCCGTTTCCGCCCTCCACTTCCATTTCATTATACTTCCCAGCCCGGCGGCGGCGGCGGCGGTCCCGGCCCAGCGCGACACAGATCGGAAGTCGCGCGATAGAGTTTCAAGTATCGCGCCCCAAGCCCCGGCCCGGCCCTGCCCGGCGCCACGTGACCCGCCGCCGAGGAGGGGTTTCACTCACACAAAATGTGTACTTACATTTTCGTGACTTTTGAATTTTTTGATATATTTTTTTTCAAATGCTTTTGTATTGATTTTCGTTTTGATTTTCCGAGGAACAGTCCTGTCACTCTTTGATAAATTTTGATCTTTTACCCCCATTTTGAATTCTTTCTTAATTTTAAATCGTTTTTTAATTAATTTTTTATCGATATTTTTTATTTTTCTGATTGTTGGCTGAGCAAACTTTAACTTATCTTTAATTGGCTGAGCAAACTTTAACTTATCTTTAATTTTATCTTTAACTGCGAAGCCTTTCATTTGGACACCCCGAGACCCCACTATCCCGCAGCGTAGAGGAGAAGCAATCGCACATGATGGTGTAGGCAACCCACAAAAGAAAAATGAGAACGTGCAACGTAATAAAGTTCATCGAGAAATCCTTCCTGATAGAAATTACTATGAAAAAACATGAAACGAAAAAATACGACGTTCATTTTCTTCATTATTATTATATGATAGATAGGGACTGAAGAGATAACCTTGTTTTCGTAATGTTGGCTACTATGACATTTCACATGATGGTAGGGCCATCGTACCAAAGCAAAGTTCCGTAAAGCAGAAAAGTTTTACGCGAAATAATTTTACCCACATTCGAGAGAAAAGGTACTTTTTATCACCTTCCGTCAGAAAGCTGAGACTAAAATAACTCTATTTCTATCTGTGAAGTGGAATTTTCAGCTCAGCCTTAAGCGTTAGCTTTACCTAGTTTTATCTTTAACTGCGAAGCCTTTCATTTGGACACCCCGAGACCCCACTATCCCGCAGCGTAGAGGAGAAGAAATCGCACATGATGGTGTAGGCAACCCACAAAAGAAAAATGAGAACGTGCAACGTAATAAAGTTTATCGAGAAATCCTTCCTGATAGAAATTACTATGAAAAAACATGAAACGAAAAAATACGACGTTCATTTTCTTCATTATATGATAGATAGGGACTGAAGAGATAACCTTGTTTTCGTAATGTTGGCTACTATGACATTTCACATGATGGTAGGGCCATCGTATCAAAGCTAAGTTCCGTAAAGCAGAAGAGTTTTACGCGAAATAATTTTACCCACATTCGAGAGAAAAGGTACTTTTTATCACCTTCCGTCAGAAAGCTGAGACTAAAATAACTCTATTTCTATCTGTAAAGTGAAATTTTCAGCTCAGCCTTAAGCGTTAGCTTTACCTAGTTTTTAATTATTATTTGTTTTTTTTCCGTTCAATGATTTTTTGAAGTGACGCCTCCCTCCGCCGCTGCTGCGCCCCTTGTGCACCTGAAGGGTTGCGGACGCAGCCCCGTACCGCTACCACCACCGTGTCCTTGACAAAGTCTGCTTTTCTCATTTCCTGCCGCCCCCGTGCCCGGCCCGGCCCCGCCGTGCGGCCCGACCCCAAAGCGCAGCACTGCTTTCCGCTGTCACTCAGCCCCGCTCTCTCTCTCTCTCTCTCCTCTATTTCTCTCTCTTCTATTTCTCTCTCTCTCTCTAACCCAGGTTTTGAATTTCAAATTCGCCCCCGCCGACGAAGACCACCCAGCGGCGCGCGCGCCCGTGCGTACCTCGGCCTGGCCCCGCCTGGCCCGATCGTGCTTATTCCACTCCAATTAGTATGAGGTGAGAAATTAATCGCGGTGGTGCGAGAAAAATATCAGCAGCTAAAGGGAAAGTCCATTTTCTCAAGAAACAAATTTCCAGGTTTAGTTTGCCTTCGCAGTTTATTTGGTCTGAAAAACAACGCATTAACCCCACATCTGAATAATTCTCAGCTTCTGTTGCGGACTACTATTTTCGGCTGGGGCGGCGAAGTTTTTCGCATAATTCGATCCAAATAAATATATTAAAACTATCACGGTATTAGCTATAATCTAATCACCGAGAGAGGTCATCATTTCTTTAATGGATGCACACACTCACACCGAAAATGGCATGGGGGGAACAAACCCACACTCTCACCAGTTAGATGCGCTCGAAATACATCAGTATTTGCGCTCGCCAGCATATAATTCCGGTGGTCACTGTTATCACGGAGTGCGCGAGCATACACTACACAGGGGCTGTTATCACTCGCTGATCGCAACACATGCAAGCTCCGCGCCGCGCGCATACTGGACTCACATATAACTTGGAGCTCGCGATTTTCCCGAGTGCTTCCCTCCGCAGCGCATACACACCTCACGCCCCTCTCGGCTCTGTCCGACCCGACCCGACCCACCCTATCTCACCTTCTCCTCTCTCTCTCTCTCTCTCTCTCTCTCTCTCTCTCTCTCTCTCTCTCTCTCTCTCTCTCTCTCTGACGTACGATGGTCAGGCGGCGGTCACGTAAGTTCCGGCCCGGGGCTCCTGGCTGGCTGGATGCCTTGCTGCCAGCCTGCCTGCCTGGCTTGCTGGCTGCCTGCCTGCCTGCCTGTCCGCCTGCCAGGCGCGATACGCGCTGATAAATGGCGACTCCCAACTTTGCCTAGACCCGCACTTGTTCGGCGCCAATACGTGTCAAGCACTTGCGAACCATACTTTCACGCCACGCACTGCCTGGGGTAAGGCCGAACGGAATTCTGCCGGCGGGCGTCGATAAAGGCTCACAACGCACTTATTGCTATCAATATTCTCTCAACACAAACGCAAAGCACGTACTCGTTTTCGGTCACAGGAAAGTAAACTGAGGGGTGCAAGCTTTTATGTTAAACCAATTTTTATACATCTCACGCACAACATTCTTACCCAGTTATGCTTATTATTTGCATCGTTGTGTCAACATTCATACAAACCTACGTATCTTGAGCACAAGACTCGTGTGTGCTCAACTGCGAGTTGCACCGAGGGGAAAACAACTCTGAACTTTGGTGTACACATTTCGTGAATTATTAGTGAAAATTGAGTGAATTTTTTCTAAAGTTTTATTTTCTAGCATTCTTTGAATTTTTATGAGTTTGGGTGAATTATCCTGACCCTTTTTAGATTTTTTTTCCGAATTCTATTTTATGTTTTTCTATTTTTTCTATTTTTCCTAATTTTTTCTGAATTACCAGTGTACAGAAATTTCAGAGTTGTTTCCCCCCCTCGAGCTGCACACTTGGTTCAACAGTGCACAGTGAGAGGCTGGAGCCTGCAGGATGAGCTCACGCCTCCTCCATGAGCATGCAGACGGCCTACTTGGTCTAGACCAGGTCAGCCCGTGTATCGAGGGTGTGGTGTACAGACTCAAGAAGTGGCAGTGCCTGCACGCCATCTCCCCAGGGGGGCCGCTCGCAGCACGGGAAACAAAAACCAGCCGGGAGAGAGAAGGGAGGGGGTGGGAGCAGGATGAGGGTAGAGGATTTAGATAGGGTGTATGCAAAGGCCCGCACTCGATTGCATAAAATTTGGAGACATATAGGTAGCAAGCGTGGAACAAATTACAGGGAAGATGAGGAAGAGAGGCGACAGTTAGTTGACCTCCAGCGCAAACGGAAGGGCTCAGGACTGTGTAGCGGTGACACGCCGGCTCTGGAAGTCGGTCGAGCTGCAGTGTCCAGAGAGCAGCACGAAACCCCTAGCCGACAACACTCTCCCTCGCATCCCGCCGCAAGAGTCACGAAACACACAACACTTCAGGAACACTTCGATACCTACAAGGAAGACACACGTAGTTCTGGGGCCCGAGGCAAGACTAACGTAGTTCTGGGACCCGAGGCAAAACTCACGTACTTCTGGACCCCTCTGAAAGACTCACGTACTTTCTTCGTTGAAAGATAGGAACTACGTGAGTCTTTCCGAGGGGTCCAGAAGTACGTGAGTTTTGCCTCGGGTCCCAGAACTACGTTAGTCTTGCCTCGGGCCCCTACTACGTGTGTCTTCCTTGTAGGTATCGACTTACCCACCCAGGGGCAATTTTTTAGTTGATGAAATCGTATTATGTTACTTTAGGGTGCACAATAAAAAATTTAGTAGTATAGAAAACGTCGTGCTAGTAAAAAACTAAGTCAACAACAGCATAAAAAATTAACCAAGCTTCTTACTTCTCACCCACACGAGCCCACAGGCAAAATTTGCTCAGAGTGCCTTTTCTCTCCCGTCCCCTGTCTACTGGTCTCCTTCTCTCTCTCTCTCTCTCTCTCTCTCTCTCTCTCTCTCTCTCTCTCTCTCTCTCTCTCTCTCTCTCACTCTCTCTCACTCTCTCTCTCGCTCGCCCTCTCGCTCGCTCTCTCTTGCTCTCCCCCTGAATACGCGGCGACTAGCCGCGGGGGGCTCTTGAATGATGAAACACGCGTGCAGGGGAGTGTGGAAGTGTGTCGGAGGCTAAGTGCTATGCGAGACACAACCGCATGCACCGTAAAACAAACCCTTGCACGGTAAACTCCTATACGATCTACGCCGAAAATTTGCTGCAAGTTTCGCATTTTAATTATTGCCTCGCAGAGTACATTGTCGACACCATGAAATAAGGTGTTAACGCGTACAAAGCACACGACGTAAGTGTGTTGTAATTGCACATTTTGTTTGAGCATAAAAGCTGAGTTGTCGACCCCTTGCGACGGAGTAGGGCAGGGCACCGAGCGCCGAGTGCGAACACCTGGGATCAGCACAGTGGTGAGACCAACACCACACCAGTAAGAGCGACGTGAGGGGAAAACAACGCTAAAATTTGTGAACACCGCGTAATTCAAAAACGAAATATTTAAAAATTCAGAAAATTTTAGGAAAATTCATAGAAAAATTCCTGAAAATTTACAAATATTCGGGAAAATAAAAATTCAGGAAAATTTAACAAGAAAACAAGAAAGTTTAGAAAAAATTTCAAAGATAAAGGTACAAATCAAGAAAAACTTCAGAAAAATTCAATAAAAGTTCAGAAAAAAATCACAAAATTTGTAAATCAAAATTCTGAGTTATTTCCCCCCTGGAGGGGCGGCTGCGACGAGTATTTTATGTGAGCGAGCAAGAGGGAGAGAGGGAAAAGAGGGAAGTAGGATCCGCGACCTAAAGAGTATGCGAGAGAGAGCGAGCGAGCGAGTGAGCGAGTCTCAAGTGTCGGACTGAGTGGAACTAGGACGGGGCCCGCGCCCGCGCCCGCGCCCGCCCTGTTTGACTTTGCCGTGCGGCTCCGTGTAATCTCGTAATGACCTCTCGCCTGCTGCCGCCTGCTGCTGCCTGCTGCTGCCGCCTGCTCCCGCCCTGCTCCCGCCCTGCTCCCGCCCTGCTCCCGTCCTGCTCCCGCCCTGCTCCCGCCCTGCTCCCGCCCTGCTCCCGCCCTGCTCCCGCCCTGCTCCCGCCCTGCTCCCGCCCTGCTCCCGCCCTGCTCCCGCCCTGCTCCCGCCCTGCTCCCCCCCCTGCTCCGGCCCTGCTCCCGCCGCCAGCAGTGCGTTCATGAATAAGTCCATTCGGTCGCGCACCCCCGCCGCCGCCGCGCTGCTAAGGGAAGGCTTCCCTACTCGTGCGATCCCGACGGGACGCCCCCTTCCCCCGCGACACGCGTGGCTCCAGAGCCCGGACCTGCTCCGCGCGTCGTCTCTTCCCGACAAAGCACGAGACCCCCACCGCCGCCGTGGTGCTGCCGGCGCTGCCGGCGCGCGGGCGGCCCGCACAACTCCGCGCCAAGCCCAAGCGGCCCCTAAAGAGCAGCGGGAGCGCGCGCAGGAGAGGGACTTCCCCCGCGGTGTCTGCAGGGAGGGGGGGACCCCCTCTGTCCGTATATCTTCTCATTACCACATCCACTCTCTCTCTCTCTCTCTCTCTCTCTCTCTCTCTCTCACTCTCTCTCTCTCACTCACTCTCCCCGCCCGCGCACTCCTCGTCGACTGTCGAAACATGCGCGCGCGCGCACACACACACACACACGAGCAACACACTCACACGCACACAATCTTACTCACACACAAGTACATGGTAGAGAGGGCATGAGGGAGTTACCCCCCCCCCCCCCTCCGCCGCCCGCACCTCCGAAACGTGCTCCGCCACGCTCTCCACTCCTCTCCACTCGTAGGCGCGCGCACACACACACACACACACACACACTTATGCGTGAATACTAATTTGACAGCGCGCCCGCGGGACGTCCCGGCCCGGCCCGCCGGCGACAGAGACACACGCGGTGTAGGCACAGTGTGCGGGGCGTGCACCGGGCGGGGCGGGGCGGCAGACACGCCATCTATATACGGTCGTGACCTGATCCGAACCAGGGCGGCGGCGGCGGCGCCGTCAACCGAGACAAAAAAGCAATCAACGTACGGATCAGGCTCTCTCGCAGTGTAAGAGAGAGAGAGCACCAGGACCCGAAAGGGACGGGGAAAGGAGAGAAAAGAGGAGGTGTACAAGCACGGGAGAGACGCGCTGGAGTGTGTAATGGAGTGCGTGATTACTGCACGCGGAGAGCGCGGGAGAGGGGAGAGGTGCAGGTATAGGGGAGGAGAGGGCAAGATTGAAGACATGCTGCGGGTACAGAGGGGCGGCCAGCCTGAGCCGGCCAGACCTGGAGAAGGCAGAAGAAGAGGAAGAAGAAGAGGAAGAAGAAGAGGAAGGAGAGGGAGAAGAAGAAGAAGAAGAAGAAGAAGAAGAAGAAGAAGAAGAAGAAGAAGAAGAAGAAGAAGAAGAAGAAGAAGAAGAAGAAGAATGGGCTAGCCAGCCCTCTTTGAGGGGCCCCAGGGGCCTGAGGGCCCGCCAAAAGAGAACCACGACGCAAAGAAAAATCAAAGTTTTCGCTAATTCGCGCTCTAAAGCTGAAGCAGCAGCAGGGGGGCGTGCGGATGTAACAAGGACGAGGGACGCGCAGGGGGTGGGGTGAGGGGCGGCGGAGACGAGGAAGAGAGAAGGACGGGGAGATGAGGAGGAGAAAGGGCGAGGAGAAAGGAGCGCAAGAATTACACTCAACAAGCTGGGCCGGGCTGGCAGGCTGGCTGGGGCGCGGTGGGGCGGGGCGGGGCGGGGCGGGGCGGGGCGGGGCGAGGCGGGGCGGGACGAGGCGCGGTGGGGAACACGCTGGAGAGGGCAGCCAGGGCGGCGCAGATCAGGTTCCCGTTGGCCGTCAGGGGTGTCATTTGGCAGCGACCCAGTCCACGCGGCGCCGCGCCGCGCCACGCCGCGCCATAGCGTGTCGCACACGACTCGGTTACACCTGCGGGAGGGAGCCAAATGCGCGCGGGAACAGAGCAAAGCCAGCAGGCGAAAATGGGGATATGCTAACTCACACGCGTGCACGCACGCAGACACACACACATACACGCGCGCGCGCGCGCTAGCCAACCACTAATGCAAAAAAGTAACATCTGATTGTAAATTATGAAAATAGGTTTGATTATTACAACAAAGGAAAAGACTTATAAAAATAATGTTTCTGATTTATTTTAATTTTTTTAAATTTTTATTTAGGTTCTGTACTTCAATTTCAACTTTGAAAGGTAGACGCACTTTCCCCTCAGCTTCACACACTTTTAACGTGCGTCTTCTTTTTTCTTTCTTCTGTTTTTCATTATTCGAGCAATAACGGAAGCGAAAAATTTCAGTACAAATAAAATGGAGAGAGAGCGTTTGCAGCACGTCGTCGTGTAGCTTCCTTCCTTGTTGGCCCGTCTGGGCCCCGGACGAGAGCCTAGCCATGCGCCCCGCCATGCGCCCCGCCCCGCCCGTCCGGCCTGCATTCACGTCTCGCAAGCGGCAGCAGCCGCAGCAGCAGCCGGGAGAAATAATGGTCTGGCCGGGAACGTCGCCATATATTGTATGATAACCATTAGCAACAGCCAAGAGCCGTGCGGACGGGACGGGGAGGGACGTCCCCGGCGGAGGAAGACAACCGCCCCCTCCCCCTTCCATACTTCTTTCAAAGAGGAGCAGATGTCATTAGGGTGTTCCAGTAGTATCCACCACCGCTGCTTGCTGGCTGTAGCTCCCCGCCCCGCCGCGCACCCAAGAGGCAGCCCTGCCGTGCCCAACCTCACCGCCGTCAACAATCAGGAGGCAGCCTGGTCTGGGCCACCCCCACCACGCCCCGCCACGCCCCGCCACGCCCCGCCCCGCGGCGGCAATCAGGTCGGCCAGCCCCTCCCCCCGCCCTAATCCCTCCACGAGATAAAATAATAATATTGGAAGAACATGGTCTGAGGCTGCCCTCTTTTGTTTTTGGTGCAGTCCAATAATACCGCGGCTAACGCTCGTACGACTCCGCAGAGCGCGGTGAAGCCTGGCGTCTGCAGCAGACAATCTCTCCCCTCTTTTCTGTCGGTTTATGCAGCGCCGATCGGGTGGTTTGAAGGGCCCTCAGGGTGGCCGGCGAGAGGAAAACAACTCTCAATTTTGGTGTACAAATTTTATGAATTATCAACAAAAAAATTTAATTTATGTTGAATTTTTGTGATCTTTTCCTGAATATTCCTGATTATTTTTTTAGAATTTCTCTTCTAGGTACGGTGTAGCCTTATTTGAATTTTTCTAAATTTTCCTGAATTGAATTTGCGAGGTGTACAAAAATTTCAGGGTTGTTTCCTCCACGGTAGCCGGCCTAACAGGTCCATACGCCTACGGCAGAGCAGCCTGAAAACGCTCTAAACTCTGACCCCGGTAAAACGTCAAATGACAGCAAAATTTGAATACAAAAAGAAACAGTTCTTCACAAATGACAATAATAACCCTGCTGTCACTAAAAAGAGGGCCAAGTGGCGAACAAAGTAGCGTGCTGCGCAGCTCGACGCGGGTGGCAAGCAAACACTCTCTTGATGGAGGCACAAGAGAGGCAAAGCCTTCACCGGAAGCGGAAGCAACGAGAGATAAGGGAGACACGCTGCGAGACTATACCGCGGCGCAACGCGCAGCAGCAGTCTGCCGGCCTCACGGCAACAGCCGCGCGTCACGCGGCCGGGAGAAAAATTAAATCTCACTGACGTGGGAGAGGAGGGGGGCTTTAAGGATAAAATAATAATGTGCGGCGTATGAAAGGGAGAGGGGGGGCGGGGGCGGGGAGGGGGAGGGGGGGCAGGTCAGAGGGGCGAGGCGAGCAGGCTGGCGGCTGCAGGGGACTGGGCGGGCGGGCTCGAGGCACCCTGCGGGAGAGTGCGCGCCCCGAAAGGGACGGTGACGTCTAGGAATGGAAATGTGATGTTAATACACGGAAAGTCACTCCCACTCGCCGGATCACGGGAAGGGGTGGTCCGCGCCGTGCCGAGCCGGGCGGCGAACGCCTCTCCAACAACAGCTCTCTAAGCTATTTATTTTCCCGAGAGAGGAGGACGCGGCGGGGGGCGGGGGGGGGGGGGGCTGTCCCCGCGCCCCTCCCTGCCCCAGCAGCACGCCGCGCTCTATTCCACGCCCGACGGAGCGGCCCCCTCCTGCTCGGCCTCGGCCGGGCCCCCGCTTCTCCAAATCCTGCAATGCCTCCGTTAATAGGCGTTTACTCAGTGGCGCCACCCGCCCCGCCCAGCCCCGCCCTGAGCTGCTCTCTGGACGGCAGAGGGCGCAAACACATGGGGAGGGGGGGGCGGGGGGGTCACCCGGGACTCCTTCCGACGGAGCTCAGTGCCGGACGATGAACAGCATCAGCAGTACGGCCCGAGTAGCCCCGCCACGCCCTGCCTCGCCCTGCCCCGCCCGGCCCCACCCGGCCGCGCCCGACTAGCCCCCCGCGTGGAGTAAAGCGACACAGTAAAACCCTCGGCAAACTTTCCCCGCGAGCAAGAGAGTTTCGTCTTCGTCGTGGACAAACTTAAACATTTACGCACGACGTCGAGCATTTCGCATGAAGCGGCGGGGGCGGCGCACGGCGGCGCACCAGCGGTGCATTCTGGACGTCGCACTCACCTGAAACAGAAGAGACGTAAAGAAATTGATAAAGACGATCAATTCCAATTCGGAGAAACAAATCTGAATTTTGTTGTAAATATTTTGTGAATTTTCGTGATTTTAAAAATATTTTTTGGGGGAAATTCCATGTGATTTTTGTAAATTTTGTGAATTTACATGATTTTTCCCTGAATTTTCTTTAATTTTTCTGATTTTTTTTTCAGAATTTTCCTTATTTTATCAGAGTTTTGAATCTGTTTTGTTTTCCCCTTTGGGAAGGACATATAGAAGGAAGGGCTCGTCGCGTATACCCTGGCTGCTCCACTGCGCCATCTCCGACACTCCACCGCCTCCGTCTCACATTGAAAAAAAAATACTGTATTTTTTACAACCGGGGATGTAATAGGCAAGTTACGACCCGCGCACTTCTTACTTACATTTCACGCCAGTGCTGTTTATTGATAGCGTTTAAGCCGTGAAATGATTGCTCGCACTCAGCAGTGTGCAACTGTCTCAATGTAATACGTCTTCGAAGCAAAGTTGCATTCTGAGGTCACAAAAGTTTGATGTGCTCGTTTCGGCTCTCTGGAATTTTACAACTGGCGCTGTAAATTTACGGCTGTGCCATAAGCAAAAGATTACAAAGATACGTCGGCTCAAAAACTCCCATATACTATAAAAGTTGTAAGAGCACACTAATTATATTTTCTTTTCCTGAGCCTGGAGGTCACCGCAGTCAACGTAAGGCAGCTCTCAATATTTATACAAGACACAACGCCCCCCGCATCCTGCCCTCCGTTGCGTGGCCCTCTCGGGAGAAGGCGCGGTGGACAGAGGCGAGGCGGGGCGGGGCGGGGTCAGGGAGGGTGGAGGAGGCCGAGACCCTTAACGAACCCCACGGGCAGGACGTCTGATCACGCCAAGTTGTATATGGCCTCCAGGGGAAGGAGACTCGTTTCAGGAGGCTCAACTTTGAAACAAGCTGTGGCATCGCGAGTTTGGGCATTTCTCTCCTTGCCAGTCCACGAGGCAGCGTGGGGGCGGGGTTGGGTGAGGTGGGGTGAGGTGGGGTGAGGTGGGGTGAGGTGGGGTGAGGTGGGGTGAGGTGGGGTGGGGCGGGGCGCAGGGCAGCCGCGGAAGCAGCAGGGACAGACTTTGGATCGGGCCACGCCGCCACGCCCGCCCGCAGCACGCCGCCGCCAAACTTGTCAAATACATTATCTTAGTTTACCTTCAGAGTCGCACCGCAGACATTTCCATACTGATTCTATTGAGATTTTCGCGGCCGTTCCTGGTGGTCTGGTATGACTCGCGCGAGGGGCGGCAGGGACAGCGACGCTCTCCGCCACCAACAGCCTCACCTCCGACAAGTACACTCCGACCCCCCGCATTACACTGCGGATGTGATGAGCATCATAGCGAGACGTCAGTGTCAGTCTCTCTCTCTCTCTCTCTCTCTCTCTCTCTCTCTCTCTCTCTCTCTCTCTCTCTCTCTCTCTCTCAATGACAATCTATCTCTGAATAATAATTAAATGTTTGAATATTGTACTCCTATGGGACACTTCTGCCTTTTTGTACAAATAGTAAAAAATCAAATCAAATCAAATCTATCAAATCAAATCTCTCTCTCTCTCTAATCGCTTTTTTTCGTACCGAAAAGGTAAGGACACGGAGAATGAGCGTCGAGTCGCGTGAGGAATAAGCCGAAAAGGATAGGCCGGCGGCGCAGTCGGGCGGGGCGGGGTGGGATGGGGAAGGGCGGGGCGGTACGGGGCCCGGAGGAATCTGGGAGGCGAAATTGGTTAGTCGATGAACCGTAACGGGCGGAGGCCGACCGGGGCGGGGCGAGAGGCGGGGGTGGAGCCGAACCACGCCGGCGCGGACCACGTGATTTTGGAACTCCTCTCCCGAAAGATTTCATTGCCCTGCAGCAGGAGGAAGAGAACGGAGGAACAGGGAACACTCAGACGGGAGGTGGAGCGGGGGGCGTAGCCTGGCGGGCTCGCGAAGAGGATGTTATTGCCGCGATTGGTATCTCAGGAGGACAGCACGCTCCACTGACCCACTTTCGTTTCGCAGAACGGACCGGGCCGGGCCGGGCGGGGCCAAGGCGGTTCAGCACTCGCGACGTGTCCCCCTGCCACTCGCACGTCGATATGCATGTGACGTCATACCAGCCCTCGGCTCCACTCATACCTGTATGCTTGAGCACGCCAGAGAAACGGAGAAAAGCGTCACAATTTGCAGTGATAAGTGGTAACGCAGCGAAGCATAGCACCTGTAGCCGAGGAAAAAGGGGAGGGGGGGGGGATCACAAAGCATCATTTGATATTTAAAAAAAAATTAAAAAATCAAACTAAAGTTAAGAAAAAAGGCACAGAAACATCCGAAAATTCAGGGGGGTGGGGGGTGGGATGCACACACACAAAAAAAGGAATAAAATCGAAAAAGTTGAAAGATGGGGCTGAGAGATCAAAATTCACCAAAAAGAAAGACCGAAATTTTCCGTCACAAATAATAATTTCAAAAAAAAAGTCATTGTGCACATTTTGTATGAGTGGACTTGTTTCGGGGAGTGTAAGTGCGGTGGACCTCCATACGGTCCTGCCCGAGGCCATACGCACACAGAGCCGCACACCCTCACATCCCGGGGCGGGGCCGAACAGCCCTACCGGCCCCGCTGGACCTTCGGAGCAAGTGAAAATGAAAGCGATAAACAAAGGTCCGAACGCGTCCGGCCGGCTGGCCGTGCGCAATACACTGCAGAAAATCACCAACGTCTGGAGCATTTCACATTCTGCTGCTCCTTGCCTACTAATTGTATGCTCTCTTTTCAGCCATTTTATTAATTTCTGTACTACTATTCTTTTATTTTTTTTTAGCTTTTACGTAATTCTTGATATTTCTTTACTTTTTTCTGCAGCAACTTGTATTGCCTTGCCTTGCAAATCAATTAATGAACTAAACCAAACAATTACTGATATAGAAAAAGATCCTATCTGGAACCACGAGAAATGTCTCGATTGCCAACCCACCGTTCACACGACATGACGAAACTTCAGTTCCACCGAACAGTTTTACTGTGAAAAATATTTGTAAGGGTTACAGGAAAATTTTACATTATAAATGTCGTGTAAGTTGTAACTTCCAGTTGTGTTCTTGTGAAATACATTTTACATTATTTGTGTCGTAATCACCAACTCCAAAATAAATGTCGTAAATTTACGAATATTTTTTACACAGTGTTTGAACCCGGAACCTACAATCTAGTCGATAGAGTCAGATGCGAAAAAGAAAAGCGCCATGACATTGCGGCACCGCGGCAGACGGGCGGCCGCGAGCCACCGCAGCAGCAACACGACTGGATCAGGAGGGCGCAGCAACGCTGTTTCGAAAAGGGGAACGGGGGAAAAAAAAAAGTCAGGATGGTGCTGCTTGAGCTCCGGCAGGCAGGCTCCGCAGGCTGCGGCGCGGCGGCGGTCGTGTCGGCACCCTGATCCCCCCCTCGGAGGGGATTTGCTCTCGGCAAATCCTGACTGTTTGGCTAGAGACATCACGGGCCGCGCGCGGCCCAGCCGCAACGCCAGGCGAGTGAAGTGCCGCAGGCCGCAGGGTAAGCGCTGTCCCAACAGGCAGGACACCTGCAGTCGTCTGCTGCATACATGCACGAGTATCAGGATCCCGACGGGTGGGGGGCAGGAACCCCCCCCCCCCCCCCAACTGTCCGTCATCCACCCCTTCCGCGCGCACGGAGAGACAGAGAGAGGGGGGGGGGAGAGAGAGAGAGAGAGAGAGAGAGAGAACGACCGAGGGGCATGACTATACTCAGAGAAGGAGTAGTAAAACTCGCGAAACTTGATTTTCATGACGAGAGTGTAAAGCTCGTTATTCCAGTGTTTGGCGGTTGTCGCGCGCGAGGCCGCGACGCTGTCCTTGCAGTATACACACACACACACACACACACACTCCCCGTGCGCGTTGCCTCCGGGGGCCGAAGACGAAGCCTCTCGACCTCGAGACCCACCGCACCCCACCCCACCCCGCCTTGCCCCACCACGTCCCATCACGCCCCTACCCACGACGCTGCGACTGGAGCGAGAGCGACAGGTTTTGTTGACATACTACCCGCGCTTTTGACTCTCCCCGAAAAGACGCCGGCCCACGGCACGCGGTGGTTTTACAACTGTAAAATCAAACCACAAGTCTGCCCAATCCCTTAATAATAATAATAATAATAATAATAATAATAATAATAATAATAATAATAATAATAATAATAATAATAATAAAAACACGGCAAAGTTGCAGATAATCCACCTGTTTTCCAACAAAGCATTTTACAGAGTAAAGTTGAACGCGGTGTGTACCTCGTCGATTGCAGCGACGCTATGACGGCGCACGGCCCCCAGAGAGAGAGAGAGAGAGAGAGAGAGAGAGAGAGAGAGAGAGAGAGAGAGAGAGAGAGAGAGAGAGAGAGAGAGAGAGAGGAGCCGCGGCTTCGCCCCCGCGGGGCGGAGAGCACTCTGCCTTGCCTCTCTGACCTTGGCAGAGCAGCAACGGTGCCCCAATTTGCGCGCCACTTCACTCTGGAAACACAAAGGTGCGACCTCTCTACGGTGTCAACGGCCGCGCCCCGCCCCGTCCCGCCAGGGGTCAGCACCGCTACTGCTGCTTGAGACCAGAGGAGAATCGGCAGAATACTCGATAACGAATCATAAAACAGCAACCATCTTTGTTCACAATTTATACCGTCGCGAAACCAGCGCAAACGCGAAATTATATATAATACTCTCACGGTAAGCCCCCTTCCATTACGGCGGAGACGTCTGAAGACAGAAATTCGAGAGACGCGAGGGAGTAGACTATCAGACCGGCGATAGCGGGAGACGGTAAACAAACGGTCTAATAGACAAACGGCCGCGCCCAGCAAACCGAGTCCATGAGCGGCGCTTTGTTTGAGCCGCCCGAGTTACGGAAAACAGACAGCAGAGGGCGTACGCCTGCCCCCCCCCCTCTCTCTCTCTCTCTCTCTCTCTCTCTCTCTCTCTCTCTCTCTCTCGCCGGGGCGCGGCTCTCTGTTTGTACGCGGCGGTCCGTTTCACACCCCTGCTGTAATGGCACACCGTCACGCCTCTGTCTGCTGCCCCTGCTGCACGGCCGCGGCGCCGACGCGACGTGTTAAAATATAATTCTCAAGCAAACTCGCCTGCGGAAAAGAAAAAGAAAAAATAACAAACGCGAGGCTCACGCACACACACTAACACACTTACATAGGGAGAAGCCCGCGAGGCAAGACACTGTGAAAAATACTCGTAAGGGTTACGGGAAAATTTTCCATGATAAAAGTCGTAAAATTACAACTTGAAATTGTAAATTTACAAGCACTCCCTTTCGACTTGGAATTGACCAACGAGCAGGAATGGGCCGTCGTAAATTTACGACATATTTTGTAAATCAAAATTACAACAAATATCGTAAATTTACGAGGATATTTTTCACAGTGGAAAAGAGAATCTTGTTGAATAAATAAGCCAGGTGGCGCGCGCGCTCATGCCTCCTTGCGTGCAACAAGCCCATTTCTCCTCATCTTCTTGTAAAAGGAAAACAAGATTTTCTCTTTCTTCGTTTTTCACTGTAAAACCGCGCGAACAAAGTCCTTCAAGCTGTATTAGTTAGCAATTTTCAAAATTCTCGTAGTATAAAATGATTAGCATTTTAGTAACGAGCAGCAACATTATCATGGGGACTACAACTTACATATATATTTTTTAAAAAAATTCACTGAGCACTGAGGGGAAAAAATGAAATTGGGGATTGTGGAAAATTTTCGAAAATTTAAGGAAACTTAAAAGAAGCATGCGAGAAACGGATCGTTTTCAAGTAAGAGCAAAAAGATCTGCACGCTCAGGTCAGAGTTCTCAAACGGGTGGGTCCGAGGACCCGGAACGCGTCCGAATGCGCAGGTGAGAGCGAGAGGGAGATACTATTCAGTTACAGCATCTCACTCGCACCTACGGTTTCGGACCCGTCCCGGGTCCCCGGACCCACCCGTTTGAGAACTCTGGCTCAGGTATGGCAAGCTGCCTCGGGCCGGCCGTGCGCAGTCAATAACGAAGCTGAAAGTAGAGCTAGTAGTGCGGGCCGCCACCGTGGCTGCCGCCCTCACGCTGGGAATGCAAGGGCCTGTTAGAATTTATGGCGAAAAAAAAAAAATAACCGGAAAAAAATGTACGAAATTCAAGAAGGACGGTGGGCGCGGCGAGGGCGGAGTCGAGGCGCGCGCGAGGTGGAGGCGGCTGGTTGGCTATGCTGCTGGTGGTGGTGTTATATTGACTTTTCACCGACCCCCTCCGCCTGCGCCCCTCTCAGCCCCGCACTGCCCTGGAGAGGGCGGTGGTGAGGCCAAACGAAGAAAGCGCCTCGTTACTCCGTATATTAACATCTACTTATATTGCAACGGGGATGAAGCACGCCTAACACCGTAAGTGAGGCTGAGTGAGTTTTTAGTTTTGAAACAGGATTTATTGAGGGGAGGGAGGGAGGGAGGGAGGGAGGGAGGGAGGGAGGGAGGGAGGGAGGGAGGGAGGGAGGGAGGGAGAATAAAGCGAGCGGGGACGTAAATGAGGCACACTTCTAATCTTACACAACTCAGTTACCTACACAATTAACCCCTTCTCCCTCTGCTTCCCAGGTATTTTCGACCTGCCGCGAGTCCAAACGTTATGTGTACATTAGTAGACTTTCCCCGAGGGGAGAGTCACTTCGAAGAAGCATTGTACTACAGCCCCCCCCCCTCCCCCCCCCAAAAAAAAATATTTTTAAAAATACATAAAAATAATAAAGTCAAGAAGAGAGAAACAGAAAAATCCGAAAAATCGAGGACAAATGAACAGAAAACTAAAAAAAAAAATACATATGTATGTAATTCAGAAATAGGGAGAAAAGATCAAAATTTACTAAAAAGTGACAGTATTTTCCTTGAAAAATCAAAAGGAAAAAAAAATATCATTTGGTATGAGTAATCTCTCCCCCCCCCCCCCCCCTCCCGACTTTACCTCAGCGGTTCGGGAATGAACTTCGCGAACGACACGAGCAAATGTCGGAAAAGAAACAAAAAAGCTGCAAGCCGCAGAAAGGCGGCCCCTCGCAGGCCATTGCCGAGAGATGTATATATATTGAGAACAGCACGGCGCGGAGGGGCAGCAGCGGTACAGCAGCACCTGCTCGTAAATCGTTCTCACCCGCGGCCAGGACCGCAGGGGCGGATGAGCCGGGCCGGGCCACCTCTCGCTCGTTTAAATTAAGTGAGAAGCGCTCTGCACTTAAACGTGTCTGGCCGTAATGGCCGTGTGTTGGGGAAGTCCCGGCCAGCCGCCAGTAAGATATGGCTGCGGACGAGGCGGGCCGCGGCCGGCGGCGGACAGGAGGGCCCACCTGCGCTCTCCCCTCATCCCTTTCTCTCTCTCTCTCTCTCTCTCTCTCTCTCTCTCTCTCTCTCTCTCTCTCTCTCTCTCTCTCTCTCTGTTTGAGCGTGCGTGGTACCCCCCCCCCCCCGTTTTCCTTCTTCTCCCCGCGACCATATTTTGCGAGCGGCCCCGGACCGTACGGCTACATCATACAGCCGCGTGCGCGGTATTGAATGCGCGAGCGCGTCGCTCTATGCAGATTTACGATTTTAAACAATAACCGTAAACGCCTTGTTTTTTTTTTTTTTTTTTAATAATATGGACCGGGTTTTAATGGGAAATCAGTCAGGAGGCAGCATCAACGTGAGCAGGTAGCTAAGAGAACGGCGGAAAGGAGAATTAAATGAAAAATATTTTAAAAAACGCTAAAGTTTGGGCAATAAACTCCGGCACTCGGGCTCGGGTCATATTAAATAATGGATAATCATTCTTCTCTGAGTGCTGGGGCGAGGCACGGCTTATATGCTCTGCCCTTGGCCCTTTGTGGCGCGATCTTTTCTCCTGAAAGGAAGGGCAGCACCCTTTTTTTCTGCAAGTGAGGCCCGTAAGCCAGTATGATTAAATCCTCTTTTCTATGCTGCAGTAGAAGGTCGCGCACGGAGTACGTACATCATTCGATTATATAATGTTAAAACACAAGAGAGCAAGTAAATTATTGCATGAAAGTCTGAAAGAAAAAGGATGTAATATTAAAGAGGAATATATGAGCAAAATCGAAGAATATTTGCAGTACGATAATAGTAATAATAATATTTCTAACTAAATTCGGAGTGTATTGAGAAAATAGTAGAATTTAAGTAAAAAGGATTTTTTTTCCGAGGCAGAGCATAGGCTTCCAGGATTCCAGCCCTTCCCGACCAAAAGGGCGGCCGCCTTCCAATGGTGCAAAACCCTTCAAAATCCTCTCGTGCCGTTGCCCCTACGTCTTGGAATTTCTCGCCTTGGTCAACTCCTCGCGCAGGCAACTCATCCGTAAAAATGGACGAAGTTTCGACGACGAACTTTTGAACGAAGACAGAAAGTTCCGGGAGAGGCGTGGCGAGCAGCAAGTGTCGCGTGTGTAAGAGAGAGAAAGAGAAAAAAAGGGGGCGAGAAAGAGAGAGAGAGAGAGAGAGAGAGAGAGAGAGAGAGAGAGAGAGAGAGAGAGAGAGAGAGAGAGAGAGAGAGAGAGAGAGAGCTCAGGAGGGAGAGTGCGACACACACGAGGGGGAGGAATGCGTGCACGCCGCAGACTGGGTGGCACCCTGAGCACGCGTCCAGGGTGAAGGGTGGTGGCCAAAGTGAGAGCGCAAAGATGAGGATGAGAGAGAGGGAGAGAGAGGGAGCAGGGGGCAGAAAAGGGTGGCAGGCTGGATAGAGAGGGGCCCAGGCCACCACGTCAGGGAATATGAGATGAATAAGGGCGAATATTGTCGTCTGGGGAGCGGTTCCCTCTCGGTGGGGAGGCGATATGGGTACTGTGTCCGCATTGAGACGTAATGCGATTTGTTGGGTGCGAGATTGGCAGCCGGGCCGGGCGGGGCCAAGCCGAGCCGAGTCGCGCCGAGCCGAGCCGAGCCGCGAGGGGCCTAGCCGGGGCGAGCAGAGGGGGGCTGCTGCCTCCCACACGGAGACGCGATTGGAAAGGGAAGGGGAAGGAAGGAGTAGCGGGGCGGGGAGGGGCGGGGCGGGGCGGGGCGGGGCGGGGCGGGGCGGGGCGGGGCGGAGACGTTATGCGGGTCGTGCGGGATGGACCCTGACGAGCAACAAGAGGAGCGCCAAGGTGGTACAGACAGGAGCCGGGCCTGTACGCCTCCACACAGCGGCCTCCCCCTCCACGAGCAGCAGGATGACGCCAACAAGGTTTAGAGCAGCCTTTGCCTATAGGGCAGGGCAACTTGATCAAGCCACGCTGCTGGCGGGGACGTCTCCGGACCTCCCTTTTCCTTATTCTGGTCGAAGCAAAGGCAGAGGCCTCCTCGAGAGAGAAGAGAAGCGAGAGAGAGCGAGCGAGCGTGCGAGCGATAGAGAGAGAGGGAGAGAGGGAGAGGGAGGGAGAGAGAGAGAGAGAGAGGGAGAGAGAGAGATGGAGCAGGAGAGGGATGGAGAGCGGGCAAGAGGGCGGCGAGCTAAGGCGATACGAATACGACCACACGCTTGCACAAACATGGCCCAGCTGACCGCAGCGCGCAGCAGCCGCTATAGTTGCCGAGGTACACGTCGCATTCTATAAAAAAAGGGCATTTAGTGAAAGAAGCGTGAAAATTTGCATAGTTGTTCTTAAAGGTATAAGGAACAATTCTGTCCGAAGCCTTTTTGAAATTTTCGAACCGTTCACCCGGAATCGTTCAGTTTGAACACATTGAACAAAATGCTCATGGGGTGCGCTTACCGGGTTCAAAATTAAGCTACAGAGTCGAGATGAGTGTCTTTTCCGGACCATTTGGTGGCGCTGAACACGAATAAACACTCAGATAATTGATTTGAACACTTTTGAACACCCATTTTGAACATTTTCGTACAAAATATAACCCTTTTTTGTGTGGTAGCAAAAGCACAGCGTTCCCTCTCCGTTTGCTGTAATTTTTCCACCCAGAAGTCTTTCCGCACCACCAAAGACCTGTATGAGCACTCAGGGCAGGTGTACTAACCCGTTCCGAACATTTTTTGGAACACTGAGTTGAACAAAATCACAGTTGTGTCGAAGGCAGGTGTCTCACACGTCGTTTCCACGTGAAACGGGGGACTTGGTGACGAATCCGCTATCGAAAACGACGTTCACCCACTCCGGAACACATACTAACCTGTTCCGAACACCGCTTTGAACACTGAGTTGAACAAAACGGTGTTTTTCGGGAAGCAAGAGTGAGACACATCGTTTCGTGGTGTAAAAGGCACGCTGATGACGATTCTATACTCCAAAACAAGATTTATGTACGCCGGGAATATTTTTGCTGAATAGCATTGTTGGCTGCACTGCGTTCTTCTTGTTTCCGCCCTATCCCTGCCCTATAACATGGGTATTGTTGGGCACACTTCTCTGCCTGCAATGACGAGTGGCCACTCATTCCCTGCCCCCTGCCCGACTGGGCATTCCCTCCCCGACGCCGCGTGGCTAGGCTCTGGGTCTCCCCGACGCCCGATTGTCACCTATTGTAAACAATCCCAAAGAGAAATTTTGGTGGAAGGAACGTGGATTCCACGTAGAACTGTCACGTGGATTCCACGTTGACAGACGACGTGATTTCCACGTTGAAATGACTCTTCGCTCCACGTCGAATTTTCGTCGATTTAACGTGCTCACACCACGTACCACATCCTCTAAGAACAGTGTTATGATGTGATTATAAAACGTTTTCATTCTTCCCCTTTCCCCCGGGTGTCTTGTACTCAACAATCCAACTCATTGCTTTTTTTTTCTTTACCTTACCTGGACTTGAACCCGGGGGCTTCGGGTTGGAAGTCTCGTACTATATCCGTTAGCCTATGGCGCGGCTGATGAGGACGGAGCGTCAGCAACCGATCCCACTGTAAGGGTCACCTCACACAGCTCCTTGGCATGGTCTTACCGATTTGTGGGTTAAATACGACCAAATTCGATTTCCTTTTGTTTGCGACTAATCGTAAATAATATTTTATCAGGACATGACAGTTTTCAGACGTCTACAAAAAAATAAAGATCTGACTGAATTCTGAACGTTCAACTATGAACTTCGTACAGTGGACTCCACGTGGATTCCACGTTATTTCCACAAAGTCTGAAACTTGAAAAAAATGCATAAATCGCCCTTTCTCCAATGAATCAGGAACAGGAAAGTCGCTAGCACAGAAATCAAGGGGCGATCAGTCAGTAGTCGAAAAATGGTGGATCCGTCCACGGTGGAGTAAAACACGTTGATTCCACGTTATTTCAACGTATTCCCATTAACGTGATAACCAAATCATAGAGCATATTTCATCTCATGAATCTTGGAAAAGTATGAAGGAAAGTTGACAACACAGAAATTCCATTCTGAAATAGTAAAGTAGTTGAAATATGGTGGACCAGTCCACGGTGGTAAAAATAACGTACATTCAACATTTTTTCAACGGAATGTTGCAAACTCAGCTTCCAAGCAGTTGTTTCACTAGTTATTATGTTCAGGCATGCTAGGTGCACCACAGTTTCTTGCAAACATAAAGTTATAATGATATTTTATAATCGGGAAACCAGTTGAATTTTGGTGGATTCATCCACGTCCACGATAGATCCACGCATCCACGTGGAATCCACGTTGAATCCACGTCACGCTTCTCTTTGGGAATGCGAACTCGCTGGTAAGCCTGACGGCCGGTGAGCGTGAAACCTACAAATCAGAGAATCTAAGGCAAATCGGGTATGTAAGATTTTGTGCACGACAGCATGTGGCTACGAGTAACTTATATTCAGTAATCACAGTACGTATTTGTATAGATTGACAATATGGCGGATGGGAGAGGGAAAGGGCGGGGCCGGCACAGGCTTTCCCTGGCTGGTCCGGTGTCCCTTTCAGAAGACACCGTTGAAATTGACTGGGATAAATGTGTGATCTGTCAAAAATTCAGCAGTGAAAAGCTAGACCAGCCTGCCCTGAACCCCATTCTTTCAAGGAGAACGGCGGCCTTCGCGACTTTCGCCTCTAAGCTTAAAAGCTTGGCTGAATTTAATTATATTTTACCATCCCAGCTGCGAGTTACAAAGCTTGACAACGGTACAGGGTTCGAAAGCACCCTTAGTTCGAACGAAGCCAGGTGGCACAAAACCTGTATGTCGCTGTACCGCGATATTCCAAGGTTCCAGGCCCTGCTGAAACGCTTGAAAGAAGAACAAGAGCAAGTTGCTGATGCCGAGGAACCGTCTGCAGCACCTAAATTTGACGCCCGGCAAACGAGATCTGCCGGAATAGGACCGCTGCAACTGAAATCAAATGTGTGCTTCCTGTGCAAGTCAGTCGATTTGCTTGAAAATTTGCATCAGTGCTCTACTAAAGAAGTACACGAAAATATTTCTGAGAGTGCAAGAAAGGTCGGTGACACTGAGCTGCTGGCTGTGCTTGCAACCGCAGATGTCATCGCTTTAGAAGCAAAGTACCATCTGAAGTGCCTCACAAAATTGTACAACAAAGCGAGAAGACATGAAAGTTCAGAAAACAAAAGCGACGGCGGTACGATTTGCGAGGGTATTGCCTTTTCAGACTTGGCTGCTTTTATCCATAGTAAGATAACCGTTTTCACGTTATTTTGCAACTAATTTCTTGTTTTTTTTTTTGTTTTTTAGATTTAAATTTGGTAATTTTTATTTTCTACAGGAAAAGCAGAAGAAGGGAAAGCTATGAAATTAGCTGATCTAAAAGCGATGTATGAGGATCGCCTTGCGCAGCTGCTAAGCATTCATGTTGAGGAGCTTCCCTTTCTGCACAGGACCCGCTTTAGGGAAAAAATTCAAGCACATTTTCCAAGCCTGCGAGCCGACAAGGAGGGCAGAGACGTCGTTTTGAGACACGTTTCTACCAGTATTCTAAGAAATATTCATGACGAGGACCAGGACGACGATGCACTGGCCTTCCAGCGGTTTTGTAAGAGCCTTCGAAGGACAGTAATGGCCAGCTCCACTACTTTTGACGGAGATCTATCCAGAGAGAAGCAGAGAGAGTGCGTTCCCCCCGCTTTGCAAGCAGCGATAAATCTCCTTATGTATGGCAGTACCGTGACGCCAGGTAATGCAGCAACGCAGCCCGCTTTATCAATTGCACAATTAATTATGCTAAACATGCAGAAAAGTGTCCCTCAAGGCGATATTGTCAGAAATAGGAGAGAACTGGAAGCTCCTTTTCCTTTATTTCTGGGACTTTCGACATATGGACGTTCTAGAAGCCGTAAAGCCCTAGACGAAATGCACAAGTTTGGAGTCTCTGTGTCAGCAGACAGAATCATGGAAGTCACCTCTGACTTGTGCTACCTTGTGACAGAAAGAGCAAAAGAAGAGGGTATACTTTGTCCTAGCCATTTGCAGAAAGGCCGCTTCACGATTGGAGCGTATGATAATATTGATCACAACCCTACGAGCATCACGGCAAAGGGCTCATTTCATGGTACCAGCATTTCGATTTTCCAAACGGGCAATGCAGTGGGCTTGAAAAGAAAACTCCAAACTTGTTATCAGGATGTGGCCGTAAAAGGGCGCCGTGGCGTTCCCTTGCTCCCTGAAAATTACGCTGCAATTGAAAGTTACGCACTCAAATCAAAGGAGCCCCTTGTCCCGCCACGTAGATCTGAAACAGCTGCTACAATAAAAACATCCAGAGGTATGCACGTTTAATGATAATGAATCTTTTCTGAACCGTTTTTAATGCTTTTTAAAATAATTACAGGAGTCTTAAACGTACTTAACTCGGAGTCAGACTGGCTATTATTTGTACGAGAGCTCCTTGATGACAGCGATCACATCGGAGACCACAACGTGTCATGGGCAGCCTTCCACGCGGCGAAGGAAGTGGCAGCTCATTTGCCTGCCACAAATGCACTTCTACCCTTGTTTGAATCGTGCTCCGAGGACGTGGATATGATGCGGCACGGTATGAGTCTCGTCAAGCTCCTTGTTGAACACCTAAACGGAGGACAGGTACCTGTCTTGTGCGTCGACCAGCCGCTGTACAAGCTGGCGCGCCTCGTTCAGTGGAATTCCCCAAGTAGTGATCGATTGGCAGAGAACAACTTCTTTGTGATGCTTGGACCGTTTCACATCGAAAAGGCATTTTTGTCTGTGATTGGACAGTTTGCAGAAAACTCGGGCTGGAAAACTATCATGAGCAGCTCTGGTATTATGACAGAGAGTGCAGCTGAAGCCATCCTAAAGGTAAAGAATTTTATTTTTATCCGGAAAATTTTT
Source organism: Frankliniella fusca (assembly GCA_029379305.1). Taxonomy (NCBI): domain Eukaryota; kingdom Metazoa; phylum Arthropoda; class Insecta; order Thysanoptera; family Thripidae; genus Frankliniella; species Frankliniella fusca. The sequence goes on from JAHWGI010000306.1 coordinate 75,289, forward strand.
GCAAAGTTAATAATAAAATTTTTAACACCCTCAGGTTCACAACGTGACTAAATCAAGAGCAGCATTTCAAATTACTGCTGCTGTGCTCTACTCTCTGATGATGGATGCGTATGAAGTAACAGCGGAAAATCAAACCTTGGAAGAATGGATCACTGATTGCTCAAAACAGTATCCTACATTTTTGTTTTGGCTTAATTTTCTCGAAATTATCTTATTGTTACTCCAGTTTGTCAAAAGCCTCCGCTGTGCCATGTTTCCACTATACGTTGAATCTTTCGGGGAAATGCTGCCGTGGTTTTTCTTTTTTAACCACACCCATTATTCCCGCTGGGGCACTGTACACTTTGTAGAGCTCATGGAACTCCCTGTAAAAATTCCATCTCTTTATACTGAATTTTTAAAGGGTAAGTTAACTGTTCCGTTACTTTACACACACAAGTATGTGACATTCTCTCCCTTACCATTTTCTTTTGTCACCAGGAAAATTTGTGGTCCATAAATCTCTGCGAGCTATGTCCGGTCTCGGTGTTGACCAGGCTCATGAACAAAATAACCGAATCGTCAAAGAGGATGGAGGTGCCATTGGACTCACTCAAAACCCCACTGCCCTGCGGCGCTGGATGCTTGCTGGACCAGAAGTCACCAATTTACTCCTTGAGTTCAGAGAAGAGACAGACGACGGGGAGGACCTGCTAAGCCATCACGAGCAATACAAAGCGTTCCAGCATGATTTTCTTGCAAAATGCTCCAGTTTAAAGGAGAGTTTTGAAACTTTTTCGAACCCTTTCACGGAACGCCTGGAAAATCTTGTTGCGTTAGACACTAGAATATTTGCATCACTCGAAGGGCAGAATAACTTGTTCGATGCCAAACAATTAGGTGGTGTCATGATGCAGAAATTTATAGAAGAACGGTTGTGCTCTAACTCAAAAGCTCTCTTTGAAAGAATCCCGAAAAATAAATGCCAATTTTTTACCACCGAATCACAAAAGAGACCTGCTGCCACAGACAAAGTAAAAGAATTGAAAGCAGACATGGAATTGTTCGCAAAACTGTTTTTAAATACAAAGACATTAAATTTGGACAGGGACGAATTCTTCAGGTAAAAAAAAAAAAAAAAAAAAAAAAATCGTACTTGTTTTGAATTGAAGGACCAGTTACTAAGTTACTTCTTTTTCCTCATAGACATGAAAATCAACCATTTCCCCCAGCTTTGTCTGTAAACGGCCGTTTGCGAGGTGGTGAAAAGCACCCCCTCCTCCAGAAACTATTGCAATTGGTTTCAAAATCTTCTCCACCAAATAATTTTGGTGCTATTGTTTTTGATGGTGCTGCAGTCGCAAACTATCTTCCACCACGCCAATCGAAAACCTTCAAGCAGTACGGAGAGGAGGAATTTCTAGGCTACATAACAAGTCAAGCCTCCATGCTAAAAGCAGATAGAGTAGATGTGGCCTGGGATCAGTACTTCGAAGGCAGCACGAAGGCATCCTTGCGGGAGGAGAGAGGGAGTGGAATACGACGGCAGGTACTTCCCCACGGTAAGGAATATATATATACTGGGTGTCCCAGAGAACACACGGCAGTGTTGCGGGTCTGCCTACCCACTCCGCCCGTAAGGCGCCATAGCCCCTGCAGCTCTGGCGAGTATGCAATCCCGCAACACTGCCGTGTATTCTCTGGGACACCCGGTATAAATATATATTTTTTATTTTTTTTTTAAATTAATTTACAAATTTTTAACCCACAGCGACTCTCCCTAGCAATTGGCAGGCCTTCCTCCGTCATTCTAAGAACAAGGAGGAACTTTTCAGCCTTTTAGCGGGTACTTTAGTTCGGTATCATTCAACCGAACCGAAGCTGAAACTGCTCACTAATGTGGGAGATGTGTTTCGTGGTAATACAGCTGTCGCATCAACTCTGGAAGGGAAGAGTTGTGTGATGATGGAGGAAGCCGACGGGAGAATCATTCTACACGTGTTTGATATGATCATGAGCGGCTACAAAGATGTGCTCATTCGTACCGTGGACACTGATGTAGTTGTCCTAGCTGTGTCTTTTTTCCACCGAATGCAGGAAATCGGCCTTGTCACTCTGTGGCTAAAACTAGGCACTGGAACACACGTGAAATACTACGCAGCACATGACATCGCAAATGCCCTCGGCCTGGAGAAAGCCGTATCACTACGTGGCTTCCATGCGTTTACCGGCTGTGACGAAGTATCATTCATGGCCACAAAGGGTAAGAAGAAGGCATGGAATGCGTGGAACTCGTGTCCTGAGGTAACGAAGGCATTTTATGAAATTTCTCACCCTCTCCAACATCTTTCTGACGACACGATAAGTCTTCTAGAGAAGTATACGATACGACTCTATGACAGTAAGACAAAGTTGAACAATATAAACACTGTGCGGCGAGACCTGTACGACGGGGTTAAGACCCTTACCATGATTCCCGCTACAAGAGATTCCCTTCGCCAGCACACTCTGCGTGCGGCCTACCAGGCAGGTCAGGTCTGGGGTCAGGCTCATTTACCAAACCCAGCCCCGTCTGATCCTACCAGGTGGGGATGGAAAAAAGACGGCGAAAAGTTGGTGCCGCTATGGTCAACTCTCCCGGACGTTTGGGAGAAATGCCAGTTAAAGAAAAAATGCAGCTGCAAGAAAACGTGTGCTGTTACAAGGTGTCCCTGCAAATTAGCAGAAATCAACTGCAAAACTGACTGCCGCTGCAAAGGACTCTGCTTTCAGCCAGCCACGAAGTAATATAAGTTAAAAATAAAATAAAATAAAGTTTCAAAAATTTAAAATAACGTCTAAACTTAAAAACTTTTTTTCAGCGCTACAGAGGAACAAGAAGTTGACGAGCCAGATGACGGGTTTATCTCCTAAGTAATAAAGGCTCATTTCTGGGAAACTTTTCCTCAATTTTGTTTAAATGATTGTCCCAAACAGATTTCGGAACAAGGTGGTATGCGTTGTACAGTGCAGAAATCTTGTTTTGGAGTGTAGAATCGTCATCAGCGTGCCTTTTACACCACGAAACGATGTGTCTCACTCTTGCTTCCCGAAAAACACCGTTTTGTTCAACTCAGTGTTCAAAGCGGTGTTCGGAACAGGTTAGTATGTGTTCCGGAGTGGGTGAACGTCGTTTTCGATAGCGGATTCGTCACCAAGTCCCCCGTTTCACGTGGAAACGACGTGTGAGACACCTGCCTTCGACACAACTGTGATTTTGTTCAACTCAGTGTTCCAAAAAATGTTCGGAACGGGTTAGTACACCTGCCCTGAGTGCTCATACAGGTCTTTGGTGGTGCGGAAAGACTTCTGGGTGGAAAAATTACAGCAAACGGAGAGGGAACGCTGTGCTTTTGCTACCACACAAAAAAGGGTTATATTTTGTACGAAAATGTTCAAAATGGGTGTTCAAAAGTGTTCAAATCAATTATCTGAGTGTTTATTCGTGTTCAGCGCCACCAAATGGTCCGGAAAAGACACTCATCTCGACTCTGTAGCTTAATTTTGAACCCGGTAAGCGCACCCCATGAGCATTTTGTTCAATGTGTTCAAACTGAACGATTCCGGGTGAACGGTTCGAAAATTTCAAAAAGGCTTCGGACAGAATTGTTCCTTATACCTTTAAGAACAACTATGCAAATTTTCACGCTTCTTTCACTAAATGCCCTTTTTTTACACGTACCTCGCCAACTACTACCCCCGCCGCTCGCTTCCGGCCCAGTGGGGGCGGGGCGGGGCGGGGCGGGCCTAATGGAAGAGAGCCGCATGTTACGGCCCGTAATAACACTTTAGCCAGGGAAAAGATTGCATCGGCTGCGCGCGCGTATGTGTGTGTGAGAGGCAGAGAGAGAGAGAGAGAGAGAGAGAGAGAGAGAGAGAGAGAGAGAGAGAGAGAGAGAGAGAGAGAGAAAGAGAGAGGGGGGAGGAGAGGGTTTCCTTTGATCCTACCGGGGGTAGGGATCCCAGGGAATGCCGCGCTGCTGACGAACTCTATCGACATGGCGGAGAGGCATCAGCCGGAGCAACATCAATGAAAGCTTGTAGCCGCTGCTGTGCTGTGCCGGGGGAAAGTGCACCGCGGGGCAATTGTTGGCAGTGGTAGTGAAGGGGAGAGAGGTGGAAGGGAGAGAGGGGGGAGAGAGGGGGAGGGGAGAGAGGGGGAGAGAGGGGGAGGGGAGAGAGGGGGAGGGGAGAGAGGGGGGAGAGAGGGGGAGGGGAGAGAGGGGGAGGGGAGAGAGGGGGGAGAGAGGGGGAGGGGAGAGAGGGGGAGGGGAGAGAGGGGGAGGGGAGAGAGGGGGAGGGGAGAGAGGGGGAGGGGAGAGAGCGGGAGGGGGGGCAGCGGTAGCGAGCTGTGTAAGCCCAGCAGCGCGCGTCCGCCAATAAGCCGAGGGAGGAGTGCCCAGCTCGATACACGACCTGATTACCGAACTGCGGTGATTTAACCTGGGATCACCAAAGGACTACCAAAAGATTGCCAGTGATGAACAAAGAATACCTGGGATTACCAGGAAATTGTACTGTTGAAAAATAAATTTGCAAACTCGAGCAAACAATACCTCTGTTAAGTTTGAAAGCAAAGCAGCACATGTTCTACCCCAACAACAGATACTTCAACAATATCCATGCAATTTTTTTATATTTTTTTAAATAGAAAGTCTCCTGTCTACATTGTTATTTTTTAGTTGCTACACCACAAAAACAGTAAAGAAGTGATATATTATTTGTTTCGCAATGATTTATGTTAATATCTAACTTTTTTTAAATGTAGCTGAAGCACTGTTTATTCTGCGCATAATTTAGACATCATAATATCCAGACACTATTCGGGTATAGGAAGGCCGCGTCTGGCAGTGGACGCGCACACACATGGGCCATGCATCCCATAGCGCCACGTTACGCGGCAGTGCCCGCACGCACGCGCGCCCGCACAGGCCTCCCCTCCCCCCGCCCAGCCCCGCGCACACAAAGGCAGTCCAGCCCACACGGCCGCACCGCGCGGCCCTCTCGATCGGACCTCGTCACCGTGGAACCCTCGCAACGTCACTCGATATGAGTCAAGTGGAGGTGCCCCGCGGGGCGCGCGGTACTTAGCCCCAGCGGGGTCTCTCTGTGCCTAACGCCTCATCATCCCAACACCAACTGACACTCCGAACACCAGTGAGTGTGAAGAAAACAATATCTCTCTCGAGTAAGCTGAAGCAAGCGTATTATTTGATTTTGTATGTTGTGAAGTCTAAAAATAAAAAAAAAAAAAAAAACTATAAAGGATCATATGGTGAAAACGGGGATGGACGTGAACGAATAAGTGGGCCGTTTCGCTCTGAGCACGAGGGAGGAAATCACTCTGACCTGAAATCTGCACGTCGTCTGGTCGGTTTCGACAACCCCCACCACCTCCGGCCACTGGGGCCGAAATCAGGGGACAGATCGCGATGGGACCGACTACTCACTACTGCCTGCATGGCGGGGCGGGGCGGGGCCCTCCCTACCATTTCCCCTTGACCCTCCCTCCGGCGGTGGTGGTTCCGCATCGCATCCCTTTCTCCAAGGCCCCAGCTGATTCCTAGCGAACGTAACGACACAGATAGGAGCCTCTTCCACCCCCGACCACTACGTCTCCACGCTTCTCTCCCGCCCCGCACCCACCAGCCCCCTCTCCCCTTTTTTTTCTATTGTACAGTAAAGGCCAATTCCTTCGATGGCACACCATTTCGCGAGAGGCTTGAATAAAAATGTCACATCGGATAACACTGCAATACCGAGGGCTCTTTGTTTTCCGGGCTGGTGCAGCGCGGCAGGGCAGAGCAGGAGGGGTGCGAAACTTTCCCTACCCGCAGCCGCCGCGCTCCCGATTCCAAACATACGATGTACTAAATCCACAAACCACGGCTATCCTCTTTTCCAACTTATGCGTGAGAACCGTTTCGCTGTAAAAGCCAATAAAAGTGCTCTTATGGGGTAAAGAAAAAAAAGAAAAAAAAAAAAAAGATAACGACAGAAAAAAAAATTAAACGTCAAATTACTCCCACGACGGGGGTAGCAGACAGAAGCGAGGGGCAAACTTCTCTGTAAGTTTTGTACACCTCGTAATGCAGGGATATACAGAAAAAAAAAATATCACAAAATTCAGATAAAAAAAAAGAAAAATTGTCAAAAATTTATGAAAATTTACAAAGAACGGTTGAAATTTAAGTAAAATTTCACAAAGAATTCTTAAAAATTCACAAAAATTCAGAAAATGTGTACACCAAAATTCAGAGTTGTTTTCCCCTCGGACAGAAGGCGAGTCCCTGCGCGAAACCCTTCAAAACGGCCCGTCCCTCCCATGCAGCGCAGCAGTTTATCCGGAGGACTTCAGCCCCCTCGAGCACCGCGCCTGGCCTGAGATAATCACCGCTCCTGGTCCTGCCCTGCGCTGCCCGGGACCCGAGCGCCTGCGATCGCCCGGGTAGGCCACCCGCTCAGACGCACGCCCCACCGGGTTGCCTATCCTCCCTCGGTCGGGCGCTCCGCTAGCAGCAGCAGCTTATCTCGAGGAGGGAGGCGGGAGGCGGTGCGGCGGGGGCCAATGGGAGACTAGTGTCCGCAGCAGAGCCCCGTAACTTGTATCGGATCCCTCTGGATCTACGCGGGGAGGTGGGAGGATGGCTGACACGTGATTGGTGACACCTTTGTTGGGTCGCGGTGACGCCCTAGTGGCCAGGCAGACAACAAAAAGGCGTTCTCCCCCTCTTGTCTGCATGTCTGCTCTCTCCGCCTGGCGCCCACCCACCCACCTACCCCTCCTTTCTCCAGGTCCGCCCCTCCCACCCTGATATGCCGATGCGCGTGGAAGGGACGTGTGTCGGTTCGAGTGAGGCCCTTCCGTCGAACAAAAGCAGCGCAGATGGGGGGAGAGGGGAGGGCTGGGGGGGGGGGGGGCTCCGAAGAGAGCCATCCTCTAATTCACCTGCGTCGGGAACGTGAGACACGAAGCGGAAAACCGTCTACTCTGTAAAGAAAGAGCGAGTTTCAGAGGGTTTGGCCGTCTCAGCATAAACGACGTCTTGGTTTGCAAGCATAATAGAAAAACGTCTCGATTTTCAAGCAGCCTTGTGGGCGTTTAACATGGGAGCTGAGAGAGATGCTTGAAGGTCAAGACGCATCATATCCGCCGCGGGTGGATGGTTCGATTGGTGCTCTACATTATGAGAATATTAATATGGAATCTAGATTCACAAACCAGGACCACCCTCCTGGACCTTTCTTCACAAAACTTTCAAAACTTGCATGTCCAACGAGGGAGAAACAACTCTGATTTTTTTCTGACTCCTCATATTTCAGAAATAATCAGAAAAGTTTCAATAAATTCCCAAAACTTCAGGAAAATTCAGGAAAACTCAAGAAAAGTTTCACAAAAATTCTACAAAACTTCACAAAAATCAACACAAACTCACGAAAATTCACAAAAAATCACGAAATTTTAACACCTAAATTCAGAGTTGTGTCCCCCTCGATGTCCGATGGTAGAAAAGAATAATTCCGTAGGCCGATCGATATTTCAATCCCAGTGTTGTCAAAAACGGTACACCGCCAAGTGGCCCGTGACTCCCACTCCCACGCACCTCCGACTCGTGGGGAGGGGGAGTCCCTGCAACCCCTCTGGAAACACGACGTGCCGAGGTCAGGTCGCTAGGAGCGCAGAGCTAATACACTCTGCTGGCTGGAAGGCTCGGCCAGGATCTAGTGAACGGCGGCGCGGGGCGGGGCGGGGCGCGGCGGGGCGGCCACTGCAGCCTCGCCTCGGCTCTCCCGTTTTATAAGCGATCCATTTGAGGTCGCTCTGTGTCCTTGGGGCTCATGAGTCGCAATAAGCCCCCACCGCCCGTGCCGAGGGCTACTTGGGAAGTGCCGAAGGGCTCGCCGCGCTGTGCCCCCCCCCCCCCCCCTCCCGGCCGCCGCGAGAGCCCAGCTCGTTCTAACGGAATATTGCCTGCGGCGGCAGGCCCGCCCCGTCCCGCCCCGCCCCGCCCCGCCCCGCCCCGCCCCGCCCCGCCCGGCTCAGGTCCAGTCCGGTCCTCTACCGCCAGGCCTCTGATGGTTCCTTCGGTTTAATTGAAGTTATTTACCTCCTGAAAGTAGGAGAGGGAGAGAGGAGGGGGGAGGATCTGGCCACGACGAGTGCTGCTAGCGGGGAGAGGGGGGGGGGGAGAGACTATCCTGCGGGGGAATTTGACTCGGTCCGTTAGAATTAAATGGCAGCGTTGCGATCACACAGCCGGATCAGCTGCGCCCGAGGTGCGTCATCACTACCTCCTCCAATCAGTGTACACCCTGGGTTCCAACCGCTATCCAGCTATCCCAGTCATATGATTTAAAATTAAGCGAGGGGGAACAACTCTGAACTTTTAGTACACCTCGTATTTCAGAAATATTCAGAAAAAATCAGGAAAAATCCAGATAATTTCATAAAATTTCGGAAAAAAAACAAAATCAGGAAAATTTACAAAAATTCACCGATATTTACCTTAGAATAAAAAAATATCGGATTGATACCAAAAAATTACAATCTTTTGAAAGTTTGACAAAATTTTCTTTCCAATCACATTACAGCCCTCCAATCAGTGTACGTTCATCAAAAGAGTGAGGTATACCCTTCGGCCGCGCCCCGCTGGCTCCGCATGATCCCGCCGCTCCACCTGTCCCCAAAAAGGAAGAGAAAAAAGGAAAAACATCAGCACTTTTGCTAATAAGGAATGAGCGTCATATTTCCTTTTAAATGTAAATCGCGTCCGGCTAGTTGGAATACTGCGTTACATTTGTGTTAAGGTGAACCCGACCGGTTCATAAGCTTACGGCGCCAGAGCATCCCACATAACTTCGACGAACCTGCAGACGCAATTCACATCCTGATACATGGGACGTCACAACTTTCTCTCAAAATAAGGAAAAACCGTTTGACATCCGTACTATCCACCCACCACATCCACCTCATCATTATCCGCTATACGGAATGCTGCTGCTAAGCCTTGGAACGTCACCCCATCGATCCAGCCGAGAGGGATGGGATGAGTGACGCTCGTGGAGCCGGTAAGACAGCAGGAGCGCCCTCCGCCCGCCACAGCCTACCGGCATTGAAAAGTGGAACCGAGCTGTAGGCGGGCGGGGCCGGGCGGGGCGCGCGGGCCGCAGCCAGAGTTATTGTTTGGGCTGGCAGGCAGGCAGGCTGGCAGGCAGGCAGGCAGGAGAGGTGCTGGTGGGGGAGACAGAGGAGAGTGAGATGACCATGGTTGGGATCTGCAGGGGGTGGGGGTGGGGGGTGGCGAAGCGGGCGAGGGAGCACAAGGCGTCGGATTAAGTTTTGTTCACGGTGACTGCGAGTTAAAGTTTCTCACCAAACCGCAGGATCCGCGCAGGTCGCGAGAAAGGGGAGGAGGGCGGAGGCGGGGCGGCTGAGGTCGCGCCCCGCCGCCGCGCGGGCCTTGTGTCGGGGTGGATTACCCACCGCGGCGAGCGGGGCGGGGCGGGGCGGGGCGGGGGCGGAGCGCAGGCGGGGTATTGCATCGGCAAATGTCAACAGAAACGCGCCGGCGTGGTAAACGTGTAGAGGAAGCAAACGCCCCGCCCGCCCCGCCTCACCCCGCCTTTGTCACCATGAAAGCACTGACGTGACGCCACGCCGGTTGACATGGCATGCCCAGGGTCACCGCGTCAAAGCACACTGACTGCAAATGGACCGAAGACCCCATCACGCGAGGGGAGGAGGAGGAGGAGGGCAGGAAAAGGTACGCAGCCCCCCCCCCCCCTCCCCCTCCAAAGAACAAAAAATTACAAAAAAATTAATGGCACTAAGCAGAGCGTCACAAAAATTACAACGGACAGAAAATAATTTCTTTTCAGATTTAATATACAGTGTTGTACAATCTCTCCATAAAATGTAACGCCTCCCACACACCTTGCAGGGCGCTGCGGGTCGCTACGGCCCACGCACGAACACCCAGCTAAACCTAACGACGGACGCCAAACTCGGGCTGACGCGCGTCCCACCCCGCCCCGCCCCGCCCCGCCCCGCCCCGCCCCGCCCCACTCCACAGCCGACGCTCTGCTCCCGCCGAAATTTGCCGCTGTTCTCCTGAAATGTGGGTCGGCGCGGCGCGTCTGACGGCGCGACGCCCCTTGCATACCTCACGAGCCGTGCGGCTGGGACAAAAATAATCACTTTCCAGGGAGGGGGTGGGGGCGCCTGGGGCGGGGCGGGGCGGGGCGGGGTGGGCCGCTACGGAGCGCCTCGCGCCCGTGCGCCGCCGTCAGCTCGAATCAGCTGATGAGGCCCGTGCGTCCCGCCCCACCCCACCCCACCCCGCCCACCCCCACCTCGCCTCGCCCCGCCCCGCCCTACGGGAGCACGCCGCAAGCTCCGGGCTTGAGGTGCACCGCGGCGCGCCCCGCCCCAACTAGCTCTAATCGCGACGTGCCGCGCACCGACCACAAGAAGGGCGTCATCGTCAAGGCCGATCCCCCCTTCCCAGCTCCACGCGATATGAAATAGGCTCAGTGAAACTTACGTATCAACGGGAAAGTTTATTTCTAAAGCGATTCGCTGATACACAAAGATTCAAATGAATGCCCGTTGCAGGTCTGCCAACACGGATGCCTTGACAATGGAGGTGGAGCGGGTACGGAAACCCACATATACGGTGAAGTAATCGCTATAAAACGGTGAGTCTCACGTAAAAAAAATTACTAAAAATAAAATAAATAAATGTTGGAGGGGTCGTCAACTTTGATAACTGATAACCCCAATCCAAGCTGAAAATACCTCAAATATTACGCAAATATTACACATATTACTGATAAGATTCCATATATATTACACATCTTTATTGATTTAATCTCTCAATACAGAAAAACAGCATAATAAATATCAATATTACGAGTAACAATAAATTTCTCTGTTCAATGTGAAAATTAGTTTGTTGACGACACCTCGATGATGTTCTAAGTCACACCTCCCCCCTACTTTAGTGTAAAAATTTCGCACACGTACTACAATTGCGTTGTCATCGTCACATTCACGGAGAGCCTAAAGCCCAAAAGCCGCCACGACATAAAAATAAAATAGGCAATACCCGATGAGAAAACACGAGAACATTACATATACTATAACCGGGGCGAGATCCGAGCGCAGCGCTGCCAATGCTGCGGTGCCGACAAGGGAACAAAAACTCGCCATCATACTGTTGCCGTATTGCACGCGACAACGACTATTACCCAATGTGATAGCGTGGCCAGTTTTTGCCACTCCCAACTCGCATCCCCCCCCCCCCACACACACACACACGCGCGCGAGCGCGCGAGGGTGCTCTAATCAAAGCACAAACGCCGTCGGTCTATAACGGCCGCTACAGTAACACGATAGCACCGATAGCGCACACACACATACTCACTCTCACACACAACAGGAAGGCATCTCGTTCGAAATCTGACGCCACGCCCTGAGAGTCTCCTTGTTTCGATTATTTTCAAGGGGGAAACAATTCTGAATAATGGCCTACACGTTTTGTGAATTTTCGAGAATTTTCGCAAATTTTTATTAATTTTATAACAATTTTTCTGAATTTTCACTACTTTTTTTTTGGGGGGGGGAATTTCCTAAACTTTTCAGAATTTTCCATAACTTTACCTGAATTTTTCTAAATTTGGGTGAATTTTTGTGAATTTCTCTGAAGTTTCCAGAATTTTCCCGAATCACGTGGTGTTTGGAAAATTCAGAGCTGTCTCCTCCTCGGTTATTCTCGTGGTGCAGAGCCGCTTCTATAGCCACTTGTAGCCGCCACCGCCGTAGCCAGCCGTATCCCGCAAGAGCCACCAGGAGCCACCCCAGCCAGCCGTAGCCTAAAAGGAGCCGCCTGCTGGAGCCGCCTGCTGGAGCCGCCTCCCTGTGCACAGGGCATGCCCGGCCGGCAGGATGATTAAAACAGAGTAATTAAGTTTCGATGGAGGCGGCTGGCTGGGCTTGGCCTGTTATTGCGATGCAGGAAAGTTGCGCTCACACTCCGGGAGCCCCGTCGGGAAAAAAAAAGTTCCTTGCGACAATACGGAGCCGACTACTCCACTCACACCCTGCCTGCGAAAATGATTATCACCATCCAAACTGCTAGTCAATTCATTGTAAGAATGAAATACGCCTCCAGTTTGGGGGGTAAAAACCTGAGTAGTCGTGAGAACTTAAAAAATTGCCTTATCTTACAATAACAGCACCGAAATTTTCTATTGCATAAAACGGCTTGGTCTCTAGAATGATCATTTTCTTCGTGAACGGCATCCGGTTTGTTCGAGAAGGTCGCAGTAGGCGCACACACAAACAGGTCGCAGCCCCCCCCCCCTCTCCCCGGCCGCCTCCATTACCTCCCCGCCAGCCCCTTGTCTTCTACTTTCATTAACGGCCGATGTGCCACTTTGTTCTCATTATGTAGAACTCAAATTTTGGGGGCAGCGGCGCGGCGGGGGGGCGGCGGGGGAGGGGGACGGCGGGGCTGCCAAGGTGGCCCCACCTCGGGACAGGAGAGAGACGAAGGTCTCCGAGAAGAGGAGAGGAGACGGTTCTGCGGCCCCTCTCCCCATGCCCTGGAGTAGGACCTTGAAGGACCCGGTACACAGTAAACACTCCGTCTCTTATTTTATTTGTGTGTGTGTGTGTGTGTGTGTGTGTGTGTGCTTGTAAGAGCATGTATGGGAAAAGGGGGGATACCGAAGAATTTCCCATATTTTCTCTGAATTTTCATGAATTATCCTGAATTTTTCTGAAAGTTGAGAAGTACATAAAATTTTAGAGTTGTTTACCCCGCCTCGGGGAAACGAATCAGATTTTAAGGAAGTGGGGTATTTCTTTCGTCTTTACTCTTTTGAAACAAGCAGACATTGGCCTTGCCTTGCAGGGCTCTGTACAGACCTGGTTGGAGGAACCCGCAGAACTCTATCTGATCTTAAAGGCCATCGCGCAAATGTGTGAGAGAGACAGTGTAGAGAACAAAGGTCCCACAACCTTCCTGTTGGTTGCCCCTACAACATCCCCGTCGTGGCAGCCACCGCGCCGGCGGCGAGCAGCACCAGCAGCAGCAAAACAAGCAGATGACTGCGACGATTCATCACCCCGCCCCGCCCGGCCCCGCCCGGCCCCGCCCCCTCTGCTCCCGCCGCCGCGAGCTGCTCGTCGAAGATAACAAGAATAATCATTTATCAGCCGGCAACTACGACTATTACCAGGACCGGGCGGGGCGCAATCGTTCAGAACATCAACTCGGCCGGCGGCGCCGCGCCATGGAAAACTCTTCATCTCCCATCCTCCCGCTCTCGCGTCGTGCGGCCGGGGCGCGGCGAGAGAGAGAGAGAGAGAGAGAGAGAGAGAGAGAGAGAGAGAGAGAGAGAGAGAGAGAGAGAGAGAGAGAGAGAGAGACTGTTCAGTATTGATTTCCAGCGCTTTGAAATGAATCGGGCTGTGAGCAAGATTTGCGATGGGGTTAAATTAAGCCGTGGCAGAAAATAGCCTCTCCCTACTGGCTGGTACGAGGTCGAACCGGGGTCGGGTCGTGCCTGCCTGGCCGGGTCAGTCGCGGTCTGGGCGTAGAGGCGTGAGGCGGCGCCACACGGGCCGACCGGACCCGCCCCGCCAGCACAGTGTGTAGGGTGTGTGTGTGGGGGGTCCAGAGCGCCGCCCCGCCCCGCCGCACCCCGCCCCGCCCCGCCCCGCCCCGCCCCGCCACGCCTCGCCCCGCCCCGCCCCGCCGGCAGGTGCCGGTGGCAGCGGCGCGGCCGCGGCACCGAGCAGGGGTTTCGCCTCTCTCAATCCTACGGACAACCCCTCCCCAGCAATCCAATCATCTTATTTGCCCTCCCCGCACCGTCCTTCCCTCCCCTTCCCCCGGAGAAAATACTTTAATCTCTAGTCCTCCTGTAACACCATCGCTGCCAACACCCTCCTCCCTCTCCCTCTCTCTCTCTCTCTCTCTCTCTCTCTCTCTCTCTCTCCCTGTCCCGCTCCCACGTCCCGCCCAGACCATAGCTCTCTCTCTCTCTCTCTCTATCCCTCTCAAGCCAGCAGGGCGGGGTTTTGTTATAGCACCGACCCCGTCTCTTCTCCATCGGCTCCGAGTGAAGTGCCCTGCCCAGCCCATTCGAACGGCCGTTAGATTAGGGCAGCGCCCACTCGCTGGGCTACCAAATGAGTTAAGAGACCGGCACAAGGCGCGGGGCGGGGCGGGGCGGGGCGGGAGCATCGCATCAGCTTTTCAATTAGTCCCTCTCTGTCTGCCAGCCTGACCGTCCGCCGGCCTCCATCACAGCGTGTATCGGCCGAGCGCAGTCGCCGCGCCGCTCAAGCGGCTAAAAATAGAACCAGCGGGAGGAAAGAGAGAGAGAAAGAAAAATCGACAGGCAGCAGTGTGCACCCCCGCGACGCGGCCGCCAATTTCCAGCTTCTGTCAGCCCAAGCAATATAGAGGAGCACAGCAGTTTCTCTCTCTCTCTCTCTCTGCAGTTCCGGTGCAGCAGCAGTATGCGTCGTAAGTGAAGGTCCGGTAATTGCGAGGAACGGACGCCGGGCCGGGCCATCGGCTGCAGTAATGGAGCCCGCGACAAAAGAAGGCAATTCGAGTGGGAGATCGAGAGGTACATCTCGGAGGAGACGGGAGCGAGGAGAGGAGACGCCCTCGTCCTTGTCGGACCCTCGAGGGGCGAGTGGAACGTCATCGTAAAAAGGAGAAGGGCTTACACGGACGGTCTCCAGGTGCCCAGCCCAGCCGGGCCCCACCAATCAGCGAGGCTGCCATTATCAAGAAACAATAAAACAGATAAATGTTCTGTTCCCATCATCCAAAACTGAGCGGAGGATCACTCACACAAAATGTGTACAATGATTTTTTTCTTTTGCATTGTTTTGATTTTTTGTTTTAATTGTTCAAGGAAATTTTCTATTATTTATTAATAATTTTTTATCTTTTAGCCCCATTTCTGATTTTATAAATATTGTATTCAGGTTGTTTATTTATTTTTTCGATTTTCAGTTTTACCGTAACTTTCCTCTTGATTTTACAAAGCCTTTCATTTTTGATTTCTTTTTTTAAATTTATTTAATGATTTTTTGGGGGGAGGCCGCACAATGATTTTTCCAAGAGATTTCCCTCCCTCTCCCCCCCCCCCCCCTCGTCCAACACTACGGTGCAGTTCAGCTCAAGGTCACCTTCCACTTCCGGTCTCCTGTGCAGCAGGTCGCCTGCATCAGGCAGGACGCCTACGCCTGCATCCGGCACCTGCCACCGCCGCCGCCCCGCCCTGGGCCAGCACTTGCCAATCTGCGCGATATTCCCTTGCAAATTCCCCCCGGTGGTGAGCCTGAGCCGGGAGGGAGGCCCGCTGGCTGCCCTGCCGGTGAGCTGCCCCGGCCGGCACACCGGGGCCGCAGGGCCGCAGCCCGGCCCGGCCCGGCAGGAGATGATGAGGTCTTTGTAATCGGGAGGATAGCCCGGCCAGCGCTGCCCGGCGGCCCGGCCCGGCCCGGCGCTCGCCTGTGCTGAGGAGGGGGGCAGGAGCGAGGCTTAGTCCGTATGATATCTGCTTGGCCGGCTCGGCCAACCGGTCTGCAGGCTGATTCCGAAGATCGCCCTCGTGCCTCCGTCCTTGTCGCACCTATGGCGGTGGCCTACATGGGGGATGGCAGGGACCCATGAGTGCGACAAAGACGGAGGCAGGAGAGCGATCTTCGGATTCAGACGGCTGGTCCAGTCCGGTCCGGTCCAGTCCGGTCCGGTCGGCTCGGGCAAAGCAGCAGCCCGCCCAGCGGACCAGCGGACCCCGCGCGCTTGGTAGGGGCGGGGCGGGGCGGGGCGGGGCGGGGCGGGGCGGGGCGGGGCGGGGCGGGGCGGGGTGGTCCAGAGCACAGGGGGGCGGGCGCCGCACAGGGACGGACCGTGGGGGAAGGAGGAGGCCCAGGCCCCCGCAACCCCGCGCGGCAGGGAAGGGCAGGGCAGGGCGGGGCGAGGCCAGAGGGGTCCCTCCCCGCCCCGCCCCGCCCCGCCCCGCCCCGCCCCGCCCCGCCCCGCCCCGCCTCGCCTCGGTCCAATGCCCTCCATCCCCATTCTGCTGTGCGTCCAGGCCCTTAGCCAAATTCCAGCGGTCACAGCGCCCGGGCGGAAGGGCTGGGGAAGGGTAGAGTCCTGCTGCTGGAGTCTGCGAGGGACTCGGGGGGGGAGGGGAGGGGGGGTGCGGGGGGCAGGAGGAGATAGGGGATGGGGTGCGGCCGCCAGCACTGGTGGGGAGAGAGGGTTTATGCACCCCGCCGCCCCCGGGGAGGTGGCGCGGGAAACAGGAGGAGGGATTCAAAAGCGAAAACTAGACTGACGAGGATGGAGAACTACTACCGCCTTATGCCGCTGGCTCAAATCTAATATTGAAAAGGGGAAGGGGGCGACAATCATGCGGTAAAAACAACGTCCTGCGGCTTTCAAGCAGATATGGAATCACTTCGAAAAATCGGTATACGCGGCCCCAAAAGTCATTTTAAATTCAAAAAGCAAAATATATTTAAAAAAACGAAAAACCAAGAAATATTGAATTAAAAATCGAAATAAAATTGAAGAACTCGGAAGTATGGTTAAAAAATGAGAATTCATGTTTAAAAAAAAAAATACATTGAAAAATCTAAAGTAAAATCAGAACAAAAAATCAAAAATCAGTGTACACATTTTGTGTGAGTGATCCTTTCCTCGAGGGAAAAAAAATATCAAAGATGCTGAAATTCATTTCATCCAGATGAAAACCATGGCTCCCTGAAAAACAGAACGCACTTTTTTTTTCGTGCATGTGATAGATGTACCCGCTCCGCTCCGGTGTGTGGGGTAGTGTGATCACGCCGCGCCGGCACATCAACACTCAGACGCAGGCTTAGTTTTGATTAGTTCGCGCGAGCAGCCACGCCGGCGCTGCTGCTGCTGCTGCTACTGGGCTGCTGGCGCGTTGATGATGGTCATGATGATGATGGAAATATCCACGGACAAAAGCTGACTGAAGTGGAAGGTCAGCGCGGAGCCAGGAGGACGGTTGTCAAAATTAGCAGCACGCAGGGACTCTGCAACTTCATTTCTCATTTATGCATTCCGTGTGTGCGGGGCCTCCAGGGGCGCGGGGCGGGGGGCTGCGGGGGGCTCATCGCGGGGGTTTACGGTCGGACAGCGGTGCGTGAGGGGAGGGGGCGGGCTGAAAGTCAAGCATAAAAAAGAAATATAACGTGTACAAAGCCATCCACAACACTGCAGCGCCCAGCAAAAGATCATGTCCTGGACGCACAAGTCTCATGGGCTTCAGTTCGGTTTCGCGAGACATGAGTCAAGGAGGAAGATTTTCTACTTGAACCGACATGATGCCGACATAGCGTTTAAGAGAGAGTTCTGGAAGTATTTCGAACAGTGTCCATAATGTGGCCTGTATCACTGTAGACAGGTGTTATGCGGAATGGGTTTTACAAACGCCCAGTATGTGCTCCGTGTACTGTGAGCCTCACACATCCCTAGGATGCGGCACATATAACGGCATAAAACAGCATTGATGCAGAGCGAAAACAAACTGCTTTTTGATGCCAAAAAAAAACTTATGATTACACTAGTTTTGAGAGTATGAAAACTCTCTCGTCGTGTCAATCAAAAGTCTGTGCGGCGAGAAAAGGCGTTTCGGTTTGCCACCGCGAAACCGTGGTTGGAACAGCGAAAAGTACCGTTTCGCTGTGCCAATACGAACCCTTTCACGTCAACGATCCCATTTTCCTCGCGTGCACTCAAACATGAATTCCAACGAACGTCCAGTCCAACTAACCGCATATTTTCTCCTGCCTCCGTGCTCGCGTGACGTCATCCACACGAGTCTGGCTGCGGCGTGGCGCGGGGTGAGGCGCAACGGGGTGAGGCGTGGCGGGGCGCGGCCGGGCGGGGCGCCGTGCGGCGGGGTGTGCTGCGGCCGGTCCAACTCGCCTAGGCTCCTTTGTCTCGCCTCCCGAACTCCAATTGTCGCGTCCAGTCCAACAACTGCTCCGGAGGGGGGAGGGAGGCTGCGTTTTGCGTTCAAGTCCAACGGGGCCAATAATGGGGAGGGAAGGGATGCGGGCAGGCAGCAGGGGCGCCGTGTAGGGCACGCTGGGGCGAGCGAGGGTCGGGCTCAGGATCCCGTCACCAACACACACGCACCCTCACACATGCGCTAAAGCTTATTCAAAGGTACTACAGTATTTTTTTTTATTTTTTTTTTGTCTATGGAGTAAAATTGAATTTTAAAACTTCTTTTCGCAATCTACGCAAAATGCCGCTTCAAACGTCAAATTGCATAAATGAATTGCAGTTTTGCGCGTTTTTTCTGACCGCTTTTCAAAACCCCATTACATGTAGATTCGTTTGACGCGGTATTTTGCGAGGAATTATACGATGATGTATCTTAAAATGTCATTGCTTCGCTCTTAAAAAAAAAAAAGAACACTTTAACACCCATCGAAAGTTAGGACATCGCACCGCACCCTTGTTTATCCAGTGCGGCCGGCCACATAGCGCGGTGGACGGGACGGTCAGCCGCTGACCCATCCGGCCCGCTCCAGCCGGCCGGAGGAATCCCGATCCTGGAATGCCCCCACCCCACCCCCAGCCCCGTACGCCCCGCCGGGACCGGAATGCAAATGTTTTTTTTCCCCTCCTTCGTCATACTCGCACGCGGTACAAAGATTAAAAGTCATAACCTTAAAATTTAAAAAAATAAAAAGCAACGCTTGTTGGTAAAGCAGAAGCTGTTCTGTGCGATAATTATATTTAGAATAAGCAGCGAAAATCGTGAAACGGTACAACTACTGCGCACATCTTCCAGTATTGGAGAACGCATTTGCTGCTTCCGCATGGGGGCTGAGGCCGTGATAAACAGCCCACGGGGCTCCGGTACGCTGCTGCGCCGGGTAAGTTTCTCGGTGAACACCTCACCTCGGCCCGCCCCGCCCCGCCCCGCCCCTCCCTACCCTCGCCAGCCCAGACATTAATGATGAATATCGAGGCGCAGGTGTTTGCGGGTCACTTTACCCACTGATTGTCACTTACGTACGACGAGACCCTCCCTCCACCACTACTGCCGACCTCTCAGGTGTGACCAACGTCAAGGACGGAAAGAAGCACCCGTGTCAGGTCATGGACTCCAATTAGTGTACAATCCTCGTCGGCGCGGGATCCCTCTCGGGAGCGACGAGAGTATCCGGTGCGCTCCCGTCCTACTTTACGTGAGGGACGGGGAGGCAGCAGGAGCAGCAGGAGCGGGAGCAGCAGGAGCAGCAGGAATAGCAGGAGCATGGGGAAGATAACTCTGAATTTTCGTAATTATTATATTTTTTTTTAATTTTCGTGAAATTTTACTCGAATTTCACCCACGTTTTTGTAAATTTCCCTAGATTTTTGTGATATTTTTTGACTTTTTCTGAATTTTCCAGAATTACGAGGTGTGAACGAATTTCAGAGTTGCTTCCCCCTCGCGCAAGAGTGTACGGACCGCCGGCAGCAGCGAAGCAGGACAGACCGCCGGAATAATGCATGGTCGATCAGCAAAGTCGATCAACTAGTCTATGAGCTCAATAGTGGGGTCAGGTCAAGGGTACAAGCGGGAGGTGGTGTAGGCCGACACAGTGTCCGACTTTGTGGTCAAAGAGATTTCACGATTATCGAGGCCTTGTCAGAAGCCAGAACAATCTCAAGTCTTTCAGAGCGCACTTTTCAATACTACAAAAATTATCAAGAGGGAACCCAGCAGGGAACAAAATATAATAATAAGCTCACATGGAAAGGGCGCAAGGTCGACCATTCGCGACCACCCCGCCTCGCCCCGCCTCGCCCCGCCTCGGTTCGCGGCCTGCGGCACCGACCTTTCCGCGCGACTGCGCCCATTTTGGAAGGGAAAAGGAATGGAGAGCAGAAGGGAGAGAGAGATGGCGCGAGGGTGGAAGGGAGAGAGGGGTGGGGAGAGGCGAGACCAGCGGATGAAGGGGAGGAGGGGGGGGGCACAGCGTGACAAATGAACGGGCGATAACTACGCCGGTCTGACTGACGCCTCTCGCCTCGCTTGTTCGCCCCTACCGGCCAGTGGCGGGGCGGCGAGCTGGACGAGCGCGCCCGCGCCGGATGTGCGGTCGGGACGGGGAAAATTATGCCTTGATTTGGATGCTGCGGCGTGGCGGGGCGGGGCGGGGCAGCCAGGGGCGGCCAGGGGCGACCCTTTCTCCGGAACGCCCCAACCAACCAACCCTCGAGCGCCCGGTGCTCCGCCCCGCCCGGCCCGGTCCATCAATGGACGTCAGCCCCGCTAGCCCATAGCCCAGCCCAGCCCCATACCATACCGCTCCCTATACGGACCGACGTCACCGAATCATGCGCCCAAAAATTCTGATTTCGAAGAGGTCGGGGGAAAGGTTTAAGGGCGACGTTCGGGGGGAAGTGAGTGGGGGGGTTTGGGATGCGCTTCGCTGGAGAAATTGATGACCCCCTCGTCCAATCATGTGGGCTGACGCAGCGCGCGGACAGTAGAAGGGGGTGGCTACCTGGCCGAGGCGTAGGGAGGGTAGTAGGAACGGCACCTGTACCCCGCTCCGCCGCGTCCTCTCTACACCGCTCCTCTCATTAACATCCCCTCCGCTGCACGGACGGGGCGGGCGTGGCCGAGGCCGTGGCCGAGGCGGGGGGCAGCAGACAGGCGGGCTGATCGGCCGGCGCGGCCACGGCCATCACGTCCACCCTGGTCGCACCAGCGCCCGGCCGACCCTGAGCCCCGCCCGTAAAGTCACGTGACATCTCTGAATTTTTTTTTCTTTGTTCTCAGCCCCTGTAAGGAACACGAGTTGTAGCGAAAGGGGGGGGGGGGGGGGCAAATTTGTAATTTTCGTTCACCTCGCAAAGTTTAGAAAAAATCAGGAAAAATATAGAAAAATTCCGGATAATCCACAAAATTCTACCAGAAAAAGAAATGCAAAAATTCGAGCAAAAATTTGCAAACAAATTTGCAAAAATTAACAAAGATTTAGCAAATTTACAAATATTGCCACGATTTGTACACCAAACTTCAGAGTTGTTTCCTGCTCGAGTTTGAAGCCACGTGAAATTCTCTCTACATAAGATACATCCAATCAGCTGGGTGGGGGCCGCTTTGTTCCCCTATACCGGTGAAATGCACCCCCCCTTCCCACAGATCCCACCCCCACCCCCACGCCATCCAGACGCGCGCCTCGATCAGCCCCTCCGGTCCATCCCTCTCTATATATCCCCGCCGCGACTCCCGCCGCCCGGCTCAAAGATACTCTCTTTCCGCACCTTCAAAAGTTCTCCCCTCCCTCCCTCTCTCTCTCTCTCTCTCTCTCTCTCTCTCTCTCTCTCTCTCTCTCTCTCTCTTGGACCACCCCATCGCACTGCTCACGAAATTAAATCCTCCGAGCGAGCAACGGATTGTGTGGAGATAAAACACGGGGCGAGAGGTGGTCTCGTGGCCCACCCCGCACCTCGCCCCACCCCTCCGGCCACCGCCGCTCAAGTTGGCGAATTTCACCTTTTCAGTATTAGCGCGCGCGAATTCTATCGGTAGAAAAGTTGAGCAGTTAATGGAAAGCTCCTTCTTGGAGCCGTGCACCTCCCTGGCGATATCTGTTATTATGAACACTTTTAGTTGCGGGGGAGCGACGCAGCGCGAAGCCGAGTTAATTGATGAACCGTCCATCAAATTAAAATTTAAAATGTAAAACCGCGTGGAGTTATATTTCAAACGCACGACTTGGGCGCAGTCGGCGCGCGTGGGGTTGGGAAAGCAGCCTGCAGACACAAGTAGTAATAAAAAAAAAGAGTAGAGTGTAAGAATTATATGATTTGTTTTAATATACATATAACGCTCGGTCTCACCAAAGAAGGGCTCGGGCAGATTGATTTCTTTTCCAGCAGGGTAGTGGACGCAGCGCAGCGTTCCCTCGAAATTAAACTGCGGCGGCGCTAATCCTATCGCGAATATATACCATACACAATGTAACCGTGGCACTCCATTCTCTGCCTCCCTCCCATTCCTCTCTCTCCTTCAGCCCCGCTTAGACCAGCGCGGCTCTCCACTTCATCACTTTATTTTTTTTTTTCGCCGTTTGGCCCGGGTGCATTCGACAAAATTGGCCATTCGTTTCGCGGCAACAGAGCGGGATTTAAACAACTCTATTTGAAAGAGAGGGAAACCGGGGGAGGGGGGGGGGGTCGAGCGGCGTGGTCGTCAAGCTCTGCCTGCTCCCCGCGGCGCTTCCGGAACAAAAATAAAAGCATAACAAAAGGACCCTTGGGGGACTAATCCTCCACCAGCAGCTCGCGCGAGTGTTCGCACATAAAGTGCGAGGGCGATGGCGATAGCACCTCGCCCCGAACGCCAAACACACATCTCGCTGGCAGGGGCTGTTAATTGTCGCCACTAAGCCCCACCACTCCCCCAGCCCACAGTGTATCGTAATTCCAAACGGGTCGTGGCAACTATGCGGCAGGGAAACGATATCAACACCGAGAGAGCTACGCACTGCTGGTACTGCTACACTACCCCGGCATTCCACACTGCGGCCGGCTCTGCTAGGTGGCCGAATCAGTGCTGCCAAAGTAAATGCACGCAACGCAAAGCTTCCCGCGATCACACCTGTGTAAGCCGGGCAGACATCAAGAGAGACATCCGTCTGCTTCACGCGCGCATCTGTGCGTATTTAAGGGACGTTTTCCAATCACGCTGTCAACACCCACCGTAAAAAATGGTCGTTGCGGTACGGGAAAATTTTCCGCGAAGTGGAGTTGTAAAATCACAATTACAAGTCGTAAAATTTCAAGCACTGTCTGTCAACTGCTTGAAATTCAGTTACGAGCAAAACAGTTTTGTCCCTTAATTCGATATTTTTTTAAAAATATCAATCGTACATTTACGAAGATATTTCCCAAAGTGACTGGGCCGATTTCGCGTATGAGTGTAAGTCCGATGGGTTGCCCATTATCCCCCGCCCTGCTGGAGCCTCGCTGACGGGGCGGGAGGCGGCTGGCTACCCCGCAGCGGTCGCACTGACAGCGCTGATTCGCCGTGCCTATAACCGCCCGCCTGTCTATACCGCCTCTTGCTCGCAGGCGCGTTGCTGCGCATAATCTGGCCGTGAGGCACGCGCGCTTGTGTGGCCACCCCGCCCAGCCCCGCCCCGCGCGCTGGACCCGCGCGACGCTCTCCACGATTTACGGCTGCCAATTCAACTCACCACCCTCGATAAATCACACTGCCGACAAGGAGAAGACGACGGTGACGGAGAAGGAGGAGGAGAAGAAGAAAGAGCGGCAGAAAGACTGGAAAGGAGCAAGGGCGCGAGCAGGCCGGGAGACAGGACAGGACTGTCCCGAAGATGAAGTAGGAGAGCGGGGGCGGGGCGGGGCGGGGCGGGGCGGGGCGGGGCGGGGCGGGGCGGCGGGGCAAGGCGGACTGAGCACGTCATCTGCCAGCGAGTGCCTGCTGCAGCCGTCTCACTCCAGCGCTCGCCCCACCCCGCCCCGCCCCACAGCCTACGGCGGTGCCAACAACACCGTCCCGCCCACACACAGCCACGCAGCTTCCCTCATAATGCGCAACAGATATTTTTTTTTCCACGCAAAAGAAAAAAAACACGACGACTGATGTGAAAAAAAGGAAATAAAAACTATTGCAGAAAAAAAAGAAAGAGAGACGCATCGTACAACTTGCGCAACAACAGAAAAAGTGCGTCCGCGAACGTGAAGTTTTGACTGGCAGAGCTGGCGAGGTAAGGCGAGAAGAGGACAAAGGTCAGAGCGGCCGAGGGGGAAATAACCACTGAAATTTAGTGTGAATCTTGCGAATTGGATGTGAATTGACTTTGAATTGGCTTGCATTTCCTATGAATTTGACTGAATTAATGTATGAATTGGTTTGAATTTGGATTGGCTTGAATTGGAATTAGATTTGAATTAGGTTGAATTGGCTTGAATTGGTTTGAATTGGACTAACTTTGTTGAACTGGTGGTGTACATCATGGGTCTGCCACTTCCATAATCCTCGTACACCCCTCTAGATGATTATTGATAATTACATAATCATAATAGTGTAAAATTTCCAAATATTGACAAACTTTGACAAATATGGAGAAATATTATCAAGTTTGGCCAAAAGTTGCGTGGAATAGTAAATATGTTAAAGATAAACTCAAATAATCATTAATAATTACCAATATCGTGACCGATTATAATCTTCGTAAAGGATTTTTGAAAGTGATAGACCCTTGGTGTACACCACCAAAGTCAGGGATTATTACCCCCTTGAGTGCGGCACGGCGGAGGGAGCGTACGGTTATAAGTGCGAGCAATAGAAATAAATTCGAAAAAAAAAAGATAAAAAGAAGGGCAGGACGTAATTCATTGCATCTGTCTAATGAGCCTATCGAAGACAAAATATTCAAGCTTGATTCTCATAAACGAATCACCTTGAGAATCGACGAAAATCGTTTTCTATCTTAATGCAAAGTCATTTGGAAAATGTAAAAAAACAATTAATCATGTCCACCTTCCGTGCTTAGTTTAGCCCCATACCGGGCGTCGGGTTGCGCCACAAGCGGGGCTCTGCTGCCGCTACTGCCAATCGAAGTCTCAATCACGTCGTATCGGACCTCGCCGGGGCGCACTTCCAGGCTGAATGCGGAAGCAAGCAGGGAGGCGGCGGCAATGGAGTCGGGAGCGCACCAGAGTGGACGGCACAGAGCACACAGGGCGTATTCACACGGGAGGAGGAGGAGTGACGAGGCGCTATTTCTGCCAGACCATTCCGCTATCGGCCGGCACTTAGTACGTACGTTCTCCTCGAGGCCGCGAGCTTGTATATAAGCCCCTCGCGGCGAGTGTGTCGAGGAGGTTTAAGCCCTCGCTAAACATGCACACCTTTCCTCGTTCGCGCGATGGCGCCCACACTCCCGCCACAGGTCTTATATACAGCCTCCCCGCGGGGCTGCACGAGCCGCAACTCCATCGGCGCACACCCCGAATCCTGTTTGGCTTTGGGCTTCGCATCGAGCACCAGCTCGACGCGACGGAACATCAGGTCGGGGCGGGGCAGGGCGAGGGGGTCGCAAAGTCACGGCGAGCGAGCAGGGCGACAGCGAGAGGGAGAGAGGGAGAGAGAGAGAGAGAGTGAGAGAGAGCGAGAGCAGACGCTCGGTGAATAAGTCCCCTCCTCGCCGCCGGAGCGCGCTACGCAAGCACCACAAGCAGCGTCGTCCCTTTTCTTTCTGAACCTCTTTCGTTTGACCTATTTACTAGCGCCGCGTGCGGGGTGAGGCGTGGCGTGGCGTGGCGGGGCGGGGCGGGGCGGGGGCGGGACGTGGTGGCACCTTGTGGTCCAGCTTAGCCTCCCTCTCCCTCCACACTGTGTGAGCCCGCCGCCCGGGCCGGGCCGGGCCGGGCCGGGCCCGCCTGGCCGGCTGTAAATAATTCCCCACAGGTGCTTCCACTCCAGCTCCGGCCCGGCCCGGCCGCACTCTTTGCCCCCAGCCAGCGCCTAACCCTCTTCCCTCCCGCCCCAGCCCGGCACAGCTCCGTCTCCGCCACGCCTGCTCGCCACGCCTCGCCACGCCTCGCCTCAGAAATCCCTCAGAGTGGAGCAGTGTGTGTGCCGGGCTCAACGCCTGCCCTCTGCCGAGCCCGACCCCTCCCGCCCGCGCCTTCGGTCGAGAGTGTGGACATTAGAGCCACGCAGCCCGCAGAGGCAACACCAGAAGGAAGGACATGGGCGGGCGCAGGGCGGGCGTAGGAGGGCAGGAACCGGCGAGAACTCTCGCAGCGAGAACGAAGGCTTCGCCATCAAACACATTTAAAAAAAAAATAAAAAATTACTACTACTGTTATTAAGAATAGTAAGGATACTTTGATAATAATATTTTTAAAAAATGCAAAGGAAAGCAAATATGGACACAATATTTTATCACATATTTAGGAAACATCTTCCACCAAAAACGATCGAATTTCAAAGAATGCTTATAACGTTTGTATTTTGAACAGAGAGGTCGCAGAGTGATCTAGCGCGGGTCCGAGGCGGGTTCGGGGTGGGGGTGGGTCAGCACGACCACCACCAGCATGGTCAGCGTGCTCCAAGGAACCACCCGGGACCCGGGGGCCTGAGGGTGGGGAGGGAGGCCAGCGGGGCCGCGGGGCCGCGGGGCCGCGGTAGGGTTAGCGGTTTGGGTCCGAGAGCAGTCCTCCCCACCGCCTCCTCCTCCTCCCCCCATTCCTTCAAGCCCGCCCTGGTTGTCGGGCCCAGCGGGGCGAGGCCACCGTCCAGCCCAAGGAGACCCCAAAGCAGGAGACCGAGGGGAAGATCACTCTTGCAAAATATGTAGAATGAATTTTTCTTTGCTATATATATTTTTTGATATTTTTTGTTTAGATTTTTTTTCTGATTTTTCGAGGAAAATTACTGTTACTTTTCGATCAATTTTCATTCCTTTTCTCCTATTTCTGACGTTCAGTTTTTCTCCCTTTTTTGTTAATTTGTTCTTACATTTTTTTAAAAAAAAGTATGCATTTTTCTTCTTGATTTCATTTTGATTTTTTTTCTTTTTCGCTTTTTTTAAAAATATTTTTTTTGGGGGGCCGCGTCCATTTTTTTCGAAGTGATCCTCACCTCGTAGGAGACTGCGGGAGTCAACAGCACGAGATATTGTTAGCAGTGCATTTTGCGTTGTGCAGACTGAGAAACGCTAGAGTGAAGGGAGGACGAGGACGTACAGGAAGAGGAAGAGGTAGACGTCTGGCAGGTTGTAAAGAGGAGGCTGTTCTTGGACGCGATTGACCCGACAAGCCGAGGCCAGCAGTGCGAGCGCCTGGACGTTGGGCCAGCACCTGCTCCGCGACATAGCCGGGGAAAAAAGGGGGGAGGGTGAATCACTCATATGTACACGTGTACAATGATTTTTTTTTTTACTTTGAATTTTTTGTTTGGTTTATTTGATTTTTTGTTCCTACTTTTTCTAGAAAAATATCTGTCACTTTTGGAAAAATTTTGATCATCTTTTACCCCCATTTCTGATTATTATTTTCAGAAATAATATAATCTCCTTGATTTTAACTTTTTTTAAAATAAATGATTATTTTGGGGCCTTACAGTGATTTTTCGAAGGGACCTCCTCTCCTTCCCCTCGGGCGGCGGCGGTGCGAGCGCCTGGACGTTGGGCCAGCACCTGCTCCGCGACACAGCCCCGCGCGCCCAGTGGCCTACCCTGACTCTGACAGGCGCCCGGCCCGAGCGCGGCGGACAAGACAGTGCGCGGTATCGGTGAAACTACTACCCGGTATATATATATATATATATATATATATATATATATATATATATATATATATATAGCGGAGCCGCCACGACAACGCGGAGGGGGGTACGGCGACGGGCGACGCGCAACACATTCCCTCTCTCATATGAGGTCCGCTCGCGTCGGCAGCGGCGGCAGCATCGCGGGGAAGGATATACTTTACGGCCGTTACTCTTCGGGCTTCCCTCCGGAGCACGAGCCGACCCGACCCGAGGGCGCCACTCACCTGAAACACGCACACAAAAGAGGCCCATGAAACATGCCGGCAAATCATGTGTACATCATGCAACACTGTTGTACGGGCGCAAGTAGTGTTTCGTGAATTCATAACGAAGGAAGACTTTCCCGACAACGTTTCATCGCGCGAGAGCCACTAGCTGCAACAGGCGGCTGGCAAATTATTGAAACCCTCGGTCCTGAACAGACACGGCAGGTGTGGCAGAGAAGGCACTCCACCATCAATTTCCGCGAGGCGACAGCGGCGATTAAAAATTAAACTGTTGAATAAGTCGATGACACCATGGCAGCAGACTCGAGGCTGACGATAACGTGAGCCCTTCAGCGAGGACAAGGGCTGGAGGGCGGGGAGGGGAGGGTTTGGGGTGAAGAAGAGGGGGAGGTTAATGCCTTACAAACTCAAACCGCATTCATAACGGCATTCCCAAGTTGCTGACTGGCCTTCAAATACCTGCCAAGATGATCTCCCCTCCAGTCCCCTAGCCAGCAGCGGGGAGCAGCCTCCGAACCGGAGGGGCCCGGGGGGCTCGGGTGGAGCCCCAAACGGTCCCAGACCATTCCCCTGCTCCCTGCACGGGCTGTGGTGCGACCCCCTCCTTTCCCCTCCCAAGCCGCCTTGTTTTATTCTGCGGCCTCCCTGAATGCGCGACGCACGACTTCCCCTCACACCGCCCCAAACCACATCCCATTTCGAAGCCATGCGGGGGCGCATTTGGAACTCGTTTGTAAACTTGCAGCACGAGGAGGGAAAAAAAAATATTCTGGTCGAGTTTCAATTCGCTCTGATTTTGGGGCTGCCCAGAATTCTCGCATGCGGCCAGC
The DNA here is from genome assembly GCA_029379305.1 of Frankliniella fusca. Taxonomy (NCBI): domain Eukaryota; kingdom Metazoa; phylum Arthropoda; class Insecta; order Thysanoptera; family Thripidae; genus Frankliniella; species Frankliniella fusca. The sequence continues at coordinate 103,754 of JAHWGI010000306.1, forward strand.
AGGCCGGCGCGACTGCGTGAGGATATTCTTTCTGCAGGCAGGCCTCTGAAAGAAATAGGGAGATGAGATTATACCCTCCTCTGCACCACTCCCCAATCCCACCCGGTCCGAGACGCCGGCTCAGTTCCTTATCCGTGGTGAATAATCGACTCCCCCAAACCTATTTGTCGATTGTAATTCAATTCCACGCGAATTAGTAAATCTACTCGCAGGCCCGCCTCGTCTCGAGACATCGATAGGGGCGATTCGACAGCGAGACTCGACTGCACTCATGCTAATCCACATGAAAATATAATTCAGAGACAAAATTCTGTTTCTCTCTTAAGTCTTGAAAACGGTTTGTAAAATGCGGCTCGGCGGCGGACCGCAGCGTTGCCAGGAAAGAAGGCAACAATTAGACCAAAAACCGTTAAGTAAAGCGGTCTGCAAGAACGCTTGAGTTCCAATGGCAGGCAACATGCACGCAACTCAGCTAAAGTGTTGCCTAGTACGCAGGCGTTGATGCTCCGCTGCGTTTGAGCTACTTATTGAGCACTTTTGTGGCGACACTGTCGGAGGGGGCCTGCTTTATTCAGTCGTACATTGGGCCGGGGGGCCGCGGCCGGGCACACAACGAGGCGTGACACTGCGCCGATATAAGCGCAATCTAGCGAAGTGGGCCGGGGTGGGGGCCGGGAGTCCTGCCGCGCTAAACACGTTTAGTCACGAAGTTCATTAGGCTAAGTCTTGGAGAGAGGGAGAGAGATAGAGGGAGAGAGGGGGAGGGGGCGTGGAGGAAGTAGGAAAGACAAGGAAACAGGTAACACCAGCTGTGCGTCACACTACATCAAACGCGTTTTTTAGCAGATGATACTTGAAAACACAACACCTACACTAAACATAAAATTTGACTTGTAATTTTGAGGTGTCAGCTAGCTTTTACTCCCCAGTCCAGAAACCAAGCGCGTACCCTGGGTATACGGTGCCAGGGGGCGCTAGGGAGTGAGTGAGTGAGTGAGTGAGTGAGTGAGTGAGTGAGTGAGTGAGTGAGTGAGTGAGTGAGTGAGTGAGTGAGTGAGTGAGTGAGTGAGTGGTGAGTGAGTGGCTGAAGCGCAGTCCGCGCGGAACAGAGGCCCCCTCCCCACCACCCGCCCCTCCCTTAACCCGCCCAACAATGCGCCGCGAGGACTTGTCTGCTCGACTCCCACCCTCCCAACGCACCCCCTTCCCTCCCCCGGCGCCTTGGCCCTGTCCCGCGTAGTCTTCGTCAAATAATTACTGTAATTAATTAATCAATGAAATATTCGTTTAACATTGTATAATCCCGAATAAATTATTTAGTTTTTATTCTAAAAAAAAAAAAAAAATAGGCAACGAGAGCTAAAATGCATGCCTTCGGTAATTAGCAGGTTCTAAAAACTTAATGAACAAAACACTTAAGGTACGAGCAAAACATTTTTAAATATATATAATTGGAAATTTCGAAACGATGTGGTATCATCGGCTTTCTTCATCAATTCTGAATTGAGATATTTTTCCTTGCCAGCGGGATTACCTTGCAATATTTGGAAAACAAAATGTGCAAAGGGCATAACAGAAGAAAACTACCCCCTGGGCACTCGACCTCCTGCTTTGCTGCGGTGCGCATCTGTCCGGTGAAGACGTCACTCCCACGCGCCGCGGGGCGCGGCGGGGCGGGGCGGGGCGGGGCGGGGCGGGGCGGGGCGGGGCGGGGCGGGGCGGGGCGGGGCGGCGGCTGCGTGCGAGCGCTGCACCCGGGGGGTGGCCGATGAGCACCCGCCCCGCCCCGCCCCGCCCCGCGCGGTCCGACTGCCAGCAGGTGGTGCACCTGCTTCCTGCCTCCTGCGCCCCCCCCCCTCCCACCACCACCACCATCAGCCGCACTGCCACGTGGCGCCGCGCCGCCGCCGCGCTCAAGTCGCCCAAAAGAATCGCACAATTTTATGAGACGACATAAATTCCCCGCTGTGATGGTCCAAAAGTACAGCGTTCTTTTATTAGAGCCGCCCTCGCACCGGCCTGGCGACTATACGCACCGCCTCGCCACCAGCTGGTTAGTCCGGGCGCGTGGCGTGGCGTGGCGGGCCGACTTCCTTATCCCATCCCTCCCGTTATCTTGCCCCCCGCTACCTCCGGCCTCCCCCCCCCCTCCTCCCCCCCGCCGCGACGCCACCTCTCTCTGACTTTCTTTACTTCTTTACAGCGAGGTGCAAAGCACCTTGTTTACTGGAGCGCGAAGCACGGCCTCAGGGACGTGGCACAGCCGCGCCCGGCCGTCAGCCCCTCTCACAAGGACGAGCGCGCCCCTGCCGCCGAATGGCTCCGAAGAGCGCTCTCCTCTCTCTCTCTCACTTGCACTTGTGCGGCATAACTCAATGCGTGCGAGCGAGACGCACAGCAAAAGAGAGCGCGCTCTTCGGAAAAAGTCGGTGCGGGCCGCCGAGCCGACGAGGCGCAGGGCGTCCTTGGCATTTCCCGCAGCCGTGCCTTTGACTGCTGCGAACGTGGCGCGAAAGACTCATTAGCCTCTCCTCTCCGACCCTAGCGTCTCGCGGCCCCGACCGGACCCCGGACCGGACCCGGCCTCAAAGGTCTTGAATGCACTACAAACTTCTAATCGGAAGATGTTTAATGCGTTTTCACCCGAGGGGGAATTCACTTCAAATTTGCTCGGACAGACTATAATCGGCATTAAACGCTTATTGTAACGCGTATCACGGGAGTATAACACTTATTTGAATTCCCTGGCTAAAAAGGATAATGTACTCCACCCCAGCCTAGGTGAGTAAAAATTCCCTGCTGGCTGGGGAGAGGCCCAGGGCTCTACGGAGTCTGGAGCAGCGCGGGCGGAGCGTGGGAGAGAGACAGAATGCTGACGGGAGCCGGCAAAACACGTGGGCCATAAGAAAGCGGTGGAGGCGGTCAGCCCAGAGCCGGGCGGGGCGGGGTGCACACCCGTGACTTAGGGGCGGGGAGGAGCGGGGCGGGGCGAGAGGGAGCAAGAGGCGTGAGCGAGGCAATTCTGTTTGCGGAGCTGCCAGTTAACCCACATAGGCCCAAGGTCCGGGCCCAGTCGGAGCCCTTTCGAGGACCCGCAGGCAGGGAGGCAGGCACAGCGGCCCTTTGCAAACAGATGAGGCCGCTGACAACAACAAAAAAGCAAAAGTGCAATGTAGAAATAGATTTAAGAGGCACTGTCTACAGGGACTCCTCAGTGTGACTCGCAGGACGCACAAAAGCAGGAAGGAGCGGTGCGAGGCAAGGTCGAGGCGGCCGAGCGGGGCGGACCTGGACGACGCGTGCTAAAGACCGCGCCCTAACATTACGGCCAGACGGTTGGGGCGGGGCGGGACCCAGTTGGATGGCGGGGAGTTGGGTGTGGTGGGGCGTTGACGCTTCAAACTCACTGAAACCACTGGCAGTAAAGAAGTTACAGTAAGACAAATGGCCATTTACGAAGGCGGTGCTTTTGAGGACGCAGCACGCGAAGAAACGCGAAAAAATATGAAAATTATTCAGGGCGCACGTTCGAACGATGGCGGCGTTGGTGGCACTTTGGCAGGCACGTCCATTTGCGCCTGGCCGGTATCTCGAAATAAAATAAAGAACTATGTAGTAGCTAGATCGCTCCACTCTAACCTGACTCCATTTTTACGTTCTCTTCTTATCTACCAACAATTCTTTGCATCCACACATACCGCCCCGCCTCCCACACCCCCTTAACCCGACCTTCTCGCCTTGACACGTTCTGGGAGCCGTACCATAACTTATCAATGGATGGCCCCTGCAGTACAGCATTCTAGCATTAGGCCCTCCTCCCTCTCCCCACTCCCTTCTTTTCTTTCTCTCGACTCCATCTCTCTCTCTCCCTCTCTCTCTCTTCTCTCTCTCTCTCTCTCTCTCCCCTCCCTCCCTCCCTCTCTTCCTCTCTCTCCCACCAACGGGCCCACATCAGGTCAACACCAGAACCTGACTGAACTAAAGCCCACAAAAATATATATATATATATATATATATATATATATATATATATATATATATATATATATATATATATATATATATATATATATATATATATATATATATATATATATATATATATACAATATATAATAAAATCACAGAAAATTCGCAAAACGATGCTATTCCATTTTTCCTCGAGGCGGAGTGGTTGCCCGCGTGGTGCCCGACAGGGCCCTTATTGATGCGGGGCGGCTGCCGATCGAGGCTCTCATGAAATAAGCCATCATATCGATTCGATTCGCGCAGCGTGACGGCGGCGGAGCGCAAACTCGACACAGCAGCGCGCGACCTGGCCGCGCAAATTGGCAAATAATCGCAATTCCGACCGACCGTACACCCCGCAGCCCAGGCCGCCAGGGCCCGGCCCGGAGCGCAATCACATGCGAGTCGCAAAGCGCGCGCGCGCGCAGGGCCGCAGCCCACATCGGGCGCCAAAGTGTCACCCCGCCCGGCCCCGCCCCGCCCGCAGCGCACCCTGCCGCCGCTCGGCGAGCGCGCCGGCATTTCGGAACAATCCCGGGGCGTGTCCCGCCACGCCCCGCCACCACCTACCGGCCCACCCGGCCCCGGTCGCGGTCTCTCCCCTTGCATTCCCTCTGGGGGCGTCTCTCGCCCCGCCACGCCCCGCCCCGCCCCGCCCCGCCCCGCCCCGCCCCGCCCCGCCCCGCCCCGCCCCGCCACGCCAAGCCGCGCCCCCTCCCAGGCGGCTGCCCTTTCTTGCCCTCTCGGCCTCCGCCCACCCCTTGATCTACTGTAGACCCGACAGGCGCGTCACGGCCCTCCCCCCTCCCTCCTGCCGTAACTTAGATGGTCTCAGTCACCCCTCGCCAGTCGTGCGGCGGGGCAGGGTGGGGCGGGGTGGGGCGGGGCGGGGGCGACCAGCTCTTCTCCCTCCCCTCGGGACACGGATTTTGACGTGAATTAATCTTCGTTAGTGCGATGCGTGAAAGTGGCGACAGCTGGCCGGCCCCCGGCAGGTACCCCTTCCACTCCCCACCCCCTTGCTACCCGTTACAAGGTCGCCTTAAGCGACAGTTAACGTGCTGCTCTGAAACGCCCACCGTGCCGTGCTATAGGGCTGAACATTGCGGCCGCCCACGGTGCTCCGGGCCGAGGGGTGTCCCCGAGGGGTCACTTATACAAAATGTGTACAGTAATTATTTTGATTTTTCAAGGAAAATTTCTGTCACTTATTGATAAAGTTCGGTCTTTTACTCCATTTGTGATTCTTTCCCAATTTTAGTTCGGATATTTGTTCATTTTTTTCTCTCGATTTTTCGGATTTTTCAGTAACTTTATGCTCTTTTTTTAAAAAAATATTTATTTTAGGACCGTACGATGAGTTTTCGAAATGGGTATCCCTTTATTGTGGGGGAGTGCTACGACGCAACCACTCGCGCCCTCGCGGGGGAATGGAAGCCGCGGAGCAGAAAGGGGCCGATGCGAATATTTTCTCTGCCAGGTCGGGCTGCGATTGCCTCGCGTGCTCTCAGACCCCTCTACCGTCCCGTCCCGTAGCTTCCGCTCCCCGCGGCGCCACGGGACCTCCCACGGGGACACCGAGGTTCCCCCCGACCGCACCGCACCGGCGCACAGACTAGCAGGCCGTGCAGCAGGCAAAGACCGCGCTGGTTGCGCTCTGGGTAAAACCAGCTCCAATACAGTTTTTTTTTTTGTTTTTTTTTTTTTTTTTTTTTTTTTAATATGAAAGGAGCGAAGAGGGACTCTGTCTTCGACGGCAATAAAGAAAACAATCGAGGGGTAAGCCACGGAAATTCTAGGTGTGAATGGAATACATTTCCAATATTCCAGTCCGGGAATTTTTTTCAAAGGTAATTAAAAATATTTTATAGCGTAAAATGTTAAGGTATCGAGGGGAAAAAAAGAAAAAGGATAAAAACGTCGACTTTTCGAGGCATGCTCAGCTCAGCCCCCCTGCATTCCGGATTCCTGAACAGCATACGCTGCAAGAACCGACTTGAATGATCAACTGCTGGCCGCTTTAACTGGTGGAGCAGCAGGGTCCTCTCCAGGTGTGTGGAGGACGTGGCGCAGCTGAAAAATGTTTTGACCATTTTAAATAGAACATCCGATGTGGACATAAAATAGTCCGATTGGTCCAGCCCTCAATAAAGAAAACAGAACAATTACTTTTCACACTTTTCCGACTCGCTTTTCGCCCGGTGTCATCTCCTATCGTTGGACCGATAGTAGGGCGGGGTCGAGGGGACTGTTGCGCAGGGGAGCAGAAGCACGAGTGGCCACTTGGCGGACGTAATGTCATTAAACTTTGGTGAAATTAATTCCATTACGGGAGTCTGACGGTGTGGATCGGCTCGGCTCGGACAGAGGGGACAACCCCACGCCGAACGTGAACGAGAGGGAGAGAGAGAGAGAGAGAGGGGGGGAGGCGGACAAGGGCAGAGGGAGGGAGACAGGGAGAGAGCACGTCCGCCCTGTCCCTGTTACGTCCACACCACGCAGGACTTGTTGTGGAGTTTATCTCTTTTCCCACCAGCGGATTAATGTGTCAGTCCCTGCAAGGCCAAGAGAGAGGAGGCAGGACACAGGGGCCACAGCGGACAGCGGCTCGTCAGGGCGTGGTGGGTCGGGTGCGGCGGGGTGCGGCGGGGTGCGGCGGGGCGGGGCGACCCCGCAACATGTACACCAAGCAGGGCTAATCGTCGAGCGCGGTGCGCGGCCGGCGCGGCCAGCGCGGCGGCCCCCGTCCGTCCAGTCAGTGATCTGTCTGTCGGCTTCTCCTTGTTTTAGCCGGATAGCATCTCTCTCTCTCTCTCTCTCTCTCTCTCTCTCTCTCTCTCTCTCTCTCTCTCTCTCTCTCTCTCTCTCTCTCTCTCTCTCTCTGTCGGACCCACCGACCCACCGCACTCTGTACATTAACATTCCACTCACCCTGCGCGCCGCGCCAACAGGATGAAAAAAAAAATATTACGAAAACACAAAAACATGTGAGCAAATGGAAAGCCCTATCTCATTCCCTGTCAAAAACGGGAAGGCTCCGCGATTCATGAATTTCCTCAGTATGGCGAAATGCTTTTCATGTGAATAGAAAAATCATAGCATTACGCAAAGGAAAGAGAGTAAAATCAAAGTATGCTTTTCTTGCCCAGCACAAAAAAGCATAGTGATAAAAAATACACGAACCGTGTGCAGCCGTGTTTGCGAATGAACATGAGCTACCTGTTTGCCTGGGGCGGGCCGGGCCCCGCCGGGGTTTGGTAGGGCGGGGCGTGGCGGGGCGTGGCGTCGCGGGGCCGACACAGGAAACGGGCTTGCCCGCCTCTCGCCCACCCGCCCGCCTGCCTGCCTGCTAGCAGCTCAGCCTTGCCTCTGACGGGAAAGTTTTCGCCATTACTGACTCATCGAAAGAAAGTACGGCGTCGTAAGGTTCCGTTCCGACACACCTAGCGCCGTTCTGCCAGCCCGGCCCAGCTCAGCCCAGCCTGCTGTTTTAGAAACGTGCGCGGGAGTAGTAGCCCTTGCCCCAGTGTTGCCAGAAAATTTGGCAATAAGTAGCCCAAACACAAACACATTGGAGTGAATCGTTCTGCCTTTGCGACTGCCAACTAAAGGTAACACGCCGCACCTGTGCAAGGCATTATTGCCTACAAGGCAGGGGTAGATGCACTGTGTTGCGGCTAATTGTCACCTACTTTCGACTGTGCCTCGCCTCATAGCGCCTCCTCTATCTCTCTCTCGCTTCATCGTCCCACCACTCTAGCGCTTTTCTCGCTTCTCTGTCACTAGCTTCAAAGGAGACATAAACCTTCGGGTTCACTGCACAGATTCCTGTTGTCCCGCATTTTCGTTCGCTTTGTCCCAGGCTTACCGCTCGTACCCCCTGCACCCACCCCCCTTCCCCCTCCTCCCTGGCTTTCTCCCCATCACGCCGCGCACCCCCAACAAAAGCCCATTTGCCAAGAACCCTGGCCACGTTTCTGTTTCCCTTTGTGTGGTCGGGGCAGCCAGACGGGCCGTGGCAGAGGGGGGGAGGGGGGGGAGGCTGCAAGGTGTGGCTGATACACTTAGAGTGCAGAGCGGCGGGCTGCAGCAGCACGGCGCACCAAGTGTTGCACTCCAAGATATAGAGGGGTATCGGAGAAAAAGGGAGGACGGGAATGGAGTAGAACACTACGGTTCCTCCGCACCTGGCGCACCTCCTGGTTCAAATAAGCAGGAATCGGGCGCTGCACTAGGAAAAGAAATAGACCCATGAGACAGCATTATTTACACTACCAAAGGAAGGCAACTATAGCACTACCTAATTTCTGCTCCCAAATAGCCACACTCTCAGACCGCTATGTACATTTTTGGAATAAATTGGACGATATAAACCAGCATAATATGGGAAACTTGTCTATATCTTGAGAAAATTTTCTCCATCATTTTTCAAACTTTTCAAACCTTGTGCAATAGCGAAAAATTCTCCACGTAGAAAGCTTATGACAAGAGGCTTTCTTTTTTTTTTATTTTGGTAGAAAAAAAATGTCTACAGCTGTCTGAGAGTGCAACATTTAACATTTCCCGTACATTCCAGAGGTCATTGGCGTAAACAATCGCTGGATAAACAGTTTCCTATTATGGATTTTACCTCAGTAGTCCTAGGCGGTAACAATCAAAACGTATTATTCTTCATATTTAAAAACAAATACTTTAAAGCCTATTTGGCCAGGTTTTTTAAGCGCGTAAACGTACGCCCTGTCTCTTTCCCCGCATGTACGATTTACTGCGTCATTTGTCGAAAATGAGAGGCAGAGCGGGGGCGGCCAGCCAAAGATAATGAGGTGAAAGTGTGAGTCCAAACACAAACGCTAAGTCCATTCGTCCGTACGTCCGATCCCCCCCCCCCCTCTCTCTCTCTCTCTCTCTCTCTCTCTCTCTCTCTCTCTCTCTCTCTCTCTCTCTCTCTCTCTCTCTCTCTCTCTCACACACACACACACACACACACACACACACACGGCAGGGGCCTCATTCTCACAACTTCTCTATCTGTTGACCCCAATAATACCGCGGAGAGCATGCAGGAACGTGGGAAAGCTGCCAGCAGGAAATCATGATGTACATAACATTATAGAAAACCAAGGAATTTATTTAAAAAAAAATATTAAAAAAAACATGTATTTTCACTACCAAATAAGGGGAAATTATTATAAAAAGCACGCAGAGCTGCAGACAGCGGGAAAAAAAGCAAATGATACTCTTTCCGGACAGATAGGACAGTCTTTCGGCGTGGCGCAGCAGATACGATGTTGTTTTACGGGAGCCGTCGATAAATCAACGGCTCATGCAAAGTAGCCGGCGGGAGGCTCTCCTCTGAGTTAGCCAGGGTTAGCCATCCACAACACGATTACCGCGGATTCATCCATCCAGGTTGGGAGAGAGAAAGAGTAAAGGGAAGGGAGGACGCCGGGGATAATATGAATGAATGAGACCACGCGGGGTTAGTCATGATGTAGAGCTCCGTCCTCCTGGCAGCGCTCGCGGGAGAGCGCCTAGCGAAAAAGCAAAAGGGGATGTGTGAGAGCGTCAAAGGGAGTGAGCAAGGTAGGGGTCTTTGTCCGTTCAACACCCACCTGGGTTGGGCTTGGATTCCCCCCCCTCCCCCACTATCCCTCTGCGAAACGATCCTTTTATTCAAAGCAAAAGAAAAAAAAAGAAAGGAAAATGATTACAAACGTGAGGGACTGAGTGCCGTTTCCCCACTTCAACATAAACTCACGGTAAAACCGATCCCATGGTTTCCGAGGATCACGGACCGCATCGCACCGATTCAGGGAATTACCCGTGCCTTTTTCCTATTCCCGTCGATGAATCCGCGCGATGATTCCCGGAAACGCTGGAAAGACAATCCGCGAAAAAATTTACAGTTTTCCTAATTTTTTAGTTAAAAATAACTATGTAAAATTTACAATCGGAACCGAAAAAAAAATACGAATGACATTTTGAATTTATCAAAGAGTAAAAAGTCAATTACACGTGTGTCGTTACGACTTGTTAAGATTTCAACATTTGATATCAGAAATTTATACGATATGTCTCACAGTGAACCAAGGAATCGTTTTCGCCGTGATGATATACGAGTTGGCTTCCGCGGTGGGGCGGGGCGGGGCGAGGGGAACCCCGCACGAGCTCCCCCAAGGCCCACATCATGTTGTTGGGTCGGGCCGCCGGGCCGCGGGCGGCCGGAGGGCGGGAGGGACGGGACGAGATGGGAGGTTCGATGGGGGCGGATTAGGTTAAAGGCTAGAGGGGGGGCCGTTGTTCCCGCATGTTTAACTTGCACCACATCCTTCCTAGGCGGGCAGAGGCTGGCAGCGCTGCCGGCCGCCCCCAGCGCAGCGCGCGTTGGACCTCGGCCAACACAGCCTCCACCACACCAGCCCAGACACCACCCCTCATTACACGCACAGAGAGGTTTTTACAACCGAGCGCCTTTGGAAAAAAAAATATATAAAAAGATAGAAAGGAAAGGAGTTCATTGGTCCTGCATTTGAGAACCATTATCATTATTATTATTATTATTATTATTATTATTATTATTATTATTATTATTATTATTATTATTATTATTATTATTATTATTATTATTAATTATTGTTACTATTCTTCTTCTTCTTCTTCTTCTTCTTCTTATTATTATTATTACTATGGAAAAAAGTGTGTAGGGGGCGTGGACAAAGTGTTTGCAGTGTACGACGGGTGCGCTTCGCTAACACCATACCAAGCAGCCCTCTATGCCAGTACGCGCCCCGCCTCTCTGTCGCCCCCGGGCCCGGGGTGCGCTATGGCGACACGGCAGCGGCAGCCGGCGTCGCCCTGCTTCTCTGAGCAGCAGGATCCAGCCCCGCCCCGCCCCGCCCCGCCCCGCCCCGCCTCACCCGCGGAGCTTCCTTCCAACCTAATTAGCGCCCACTCAGAGGTGCACCAACCCTTGCCCAGTGCAGCGCGCGCGCGACAGCCACCCCGCCCCGTTGCCATCCCCCCCCCCGTACAGCCGGGACACCAAAACTTTAAAGGCTGACGGGAGCAGAAACTTTACGCGCCGGCAGCACGACACTAAAGAAAAAGACGATTTATTTCGGCGCTTTTGACGCAGCAGCGCTCTCGCGCGGGACAAGGGAGCGGGGAGGCGGTAGAGCACGCGGAGGACGTTTAAGCCGAGTCATGCCTCAAGGAGCGGCGGAGCACGGCCAGCTCCCTCCCCACCCCCTCCACGTAGGGCGTAAACGACCTGAATTGAATTCATTCCCTACGTAGAAACGTCGTCGTCGTCCAGCCGCCTTATTCCGAAGAGCGCTCACCTCTCTCTGTCTCTCTCGCACCTATACGGTTAAGCCCATGGGTGCGATAGAGACAAGGCGCCGAGGAAAGCGCTCTGCTTCGGAATAAGTCGGCAGCTGATGTTTCCGTCAAACACACACACACGCACACCGGCGGAATACAACGGGCGAGCAAAGGCGGGCCACTAAGGGACAGATACCGGTCTCGTTCTCTATCCCCGTCTCTCTCTCTCTCTCTCTCTCTCTCTCTCGCTCGCTCTCTTTCTGGCACACAAGGGAGACTCCAGCTCGTTAGCCATTCGCTCCTGTTTGCCGCGGAGCATTTGTATGTGAAAAGCAATTCCGACGTCTCTGCGTCGAAGCACGTGCGTGTTTGAGCGGTGTTAATATTTCAAAGGCCCCGCAACGCACGACGTTTGTTTGCAGTGCGTGCCCCCTGCTCCCTCACCCCCGCCCCAACCAGCAACGGCCTCTCCCTTATTTTAAAGCATCCCAGATTCTTAGCCGGGGCCAGGCGGTCCGGGGCCGGAGCGGGCCACTTTATAAAACATGCAGGCGAGGGCGGCTCGGCGTGGCGTGGCGTGGCGTGGCGGGGCGGGGCGGGGCGTGGCGTGGCGGGTTGAGTGGGAGGAAGCTGGCCTACGCTACTGTTACTCTCGCAGCCTGGCGGCGTCCCGGCTCGAGTCCAGCTCGCGACACCTGAATCGTGCAACCAGAGCGCGCGGCGAACGGCGCGCAAAAGGGCGAGCGAGTAGGAAAGGCAGGGGGGGGGGAGGGGGGGGGGGAGCGACCTAGGCGGAAACTCGATCCTTCCGCTCCGCTCTCACAGGGCGGTGGTCAGGGTCGGGTGGGGTAAGGTGGAGCGAGAGGGTGGGGTGGGGTAAGGTGGGGTGGGGTAAAGTGAGGTGGGGTAAGGTGGGGTGAGGGTGGTCCGGCATTTGGTGTTCATTAAAGTATCGTGTGCATTGGCGCGAGGATGCTATCGAGTGAAAGGACAGAATTCATACTTAAACTATATACGCGATTATTTTGCCTGCTAAATAAGTAACCCCGCACTTTAGCTTTATCATGAAATAAAACGTACATAATACATTTCATTTTAATTGTTTTTCAATATTTTTTTTTTACAAGTTCATAATTTATTAAACATTTCAGATTAAAAATATATACGAAAAATTAAAAAAAAAGAGGTGTCGCGCTAAAGTTTTCGTGTTTTTGGTGTATTACCCGATACAAACTAACGTGTGTGATTCAAAGACACGTGCATGTGCAGCACTTGCGGCATATTGAAAGGGGCCTTCATCAGCGATAAAGTAACGAAAGAGGCGAAAAAGTGTGGGGCTCAAGGGAGCCGCCATACTGGTGTGTGCGGGGGCTGGGGGCTGCGGGCTGCGGGGGTCGGGGGGTTGTGGGGGCGGCGGAGGCGCGCTTCTGCTGCTCCCGTCAAAACTCACTCATCCCCGCGCCCTCGCGCGCGCGAACACGATGCGCGCCGTGCCAGCAGAGCCTTTGGGCCTGTCAGGCCACCCCGCCCCGCCCCGCCCCGCCCCGCCCCGCCCCACCCCACCATGCCGCCACCACCGACAGCGCAGCGGCGCGCGCAGATAATTCTAGGGAGGGGCGCGGAACGCCGCGGCTGTCCACAATATACACCGCAGGGCGCACACCAAGACCAGGGCGCTGCGCTTCTGTCTGAGAAGATGTCGGGGACATAATAACTCCTGCCGGCGGCGTAAATAGGCCTAGTATACAGTCGTAAGTGGTAGGGGGAGGGCCAGGCGAGGGGAAGGTTAGAGGGGGGGGGCGGAGGTGCACTGAGCGAGGGAGGCACGGGGAGGTGTGCACCTACCTCTCCTCTGGATGGCTGCGTCTCGATCCAAACGACGTCATAACGGTGAAATAATTACACGTCCAGAGAGGCTCTCGTCAACGTCCCACCCCACCACGCCCCACCCCGCCCCGCCCCACCCCACCACGCCCCGCCCCGCCCCGCCCCGCCCCGCCCCGCCCCGCCCCGCCCCGCCCCGCCCCGCCCCGCCCCGCCCCGCCCCACCACGCGTCTCTGCTACGCCCACCGTGCGCCTCCTGGACGCACGCTATCACCGCTAGCTTGTCGTTGGGTACGAAGAGCGATGGCTGCACGAGGCGCCCCGCTTGACCGGAGCACTCAGGGGTGGGGTGGGGTGAGGTGGGGTGGGGTGGAACACCCTCCTGCCTGCTCAACCTTCAGCGCGCGCGCGCGCGCTCCCACACCGCCGCGCGCCTTTGCACCGAGCTGTGTCCGTGTCCACGGCCGATCCCCCTCTCAGCATCAATTTGGCATTCATGAATCGACGTCTACCCCCCCCCTCCATCCTCATCCTGCGCCTTTCCGCCTCCGCGTCGGACGTACGTGTCCGACATAACTTGGGCCTCAGCGCGGGGCGGAGAGAGAAGAGATATACAAGCACATTGCAATCCATCTTCCGCATAGCACTATGGCAAGGAGAAGGCGGTGCGAGAGGGAGTGAGAGAAAGCGGGAGGAAGCAGAGGGGAGAGGCACGAGGCAGGGGGGAAAAAAAGATGAAGGCTGCGGTGAGCGTACAACTTTATCTTTCTCTCTCTCTCTCTATCTCCGTCTCTTTCTCACACAGGGGCGCACGTAAAACGCACCGTGAGTAGTGTACAAAGGGAGATAAGAGAAAGAGAGAAAAAATTGGGCAGGAGAGAGAGAGAGAGAGAGAGAGAGAGAGAGAGAGAGAGAGAGAGAGAGAGAGAGAGAGAGAGAGAGAGAGAGAGAGAGCTACAGCTACAAAGCAGGGAGTGCAGAGGTGTGCGAGAACGTGATCGGCTACGGCGTCGGCAACTTTAGCTGGAGCGAGTGGGCGCGAGGGTACTGCCACGGCCCGGCCACGCGTCGGCAGGACGCGCCTATAGAGGTACACCGGTCAGAGGGAAGACCTCGAGAGGTGCTGTCGGCTTACACTGCGGTGTAAAAAAAACCTGTAAAATTAAAGAGTCGACCAAAAACAATAGAGTTCTTGCAAGTATACGCTAATATGTGTACTAAGTACACAGGGTTTGAAGTGCACGGACGCTTGCGATGCGAGACGCCAGACACTAAGTGCATAACTCCCTCGTCTTTTGGTCTTTTACACTATTTTTTGAGTCAATTTTTTTTTAAATTCTTTTAGCACTATTTTCCGCTATTTTCTTAGTCGACAATTTTGTTTTGTCGTGGAGTTAAGACCTTTGTCTTTTTACATTGAGAAGCAGAGGTGACACAAATGACAGGTGGCACTAATAATAGGTAGCACAAAATAAATAAAAAATACACCCTATTATTTTAGTCGACAAAAATGATTTTACTCCACGTTTTAGTCGACTATTGTTTTAGTCGACTTTTCTTTTAGTCAACATTTTTTTTTAACGACTAGGTTTTTTTTTTACACTATGTTTTAGTTGGCTAGTTTTTTACTCTGTTCTTTTAGTCGACTTTGTTTTATAAAACTACTTTCAACTTAAAAAAATAATTGGTGGGACAGATGCGCATGGGACAGATGAATACATCCGTGTACTGTGAAAAATACTCGTAAGGGTTACGGGAAAATTTTCTATGATAAAAGTCGTAAAATTACAATTTGAAATTGTAAATTTACAAGCACTCCCTATCGACTTGGAATTGACCGACAAGAAAGAATGGGCTGTCGTAAATTTACGACACATTTTGTAAATCCAAATTACAAAAAATGTCGTAGATTTACGAGGATATTTTTCACAGTGTGTACACACGCACCGTCAGCCCTAAACGCGGGCAGACGACCTTGATCTGAGGGGTAAGAAAGCGGCGGGGCGTGGCGGGGTGGGGCGCGTCACACTGGTCACACGGCCGCTTGTCGATGGAGCAGCCTAGCCGCCCCCGCTCGCGAAGCCCGACACGGCACGGCCGCCGAGACTCCACGTCATTGTCAGTGCCGCCCGCTCCCGCTAAGTCTTTAAAAACGAAGCCAATTTAGATTTTTGCAGCGCGACACATTTCCCGCGAAATGAAAATAAAAAGTAGCCAGGGGAGGGTGAAAGAGAAAACGAAGGAGGAAAGAGGGAAATAGCGATGATCACGCCTCTGTGACGAGGAGCAGGGATATCCTGGCCGCAACACCCCTTCTCCCTCTCCCCGCCGAATAATCCCCCTCGCGCGGAGGGGAAACCGCGCGCCCGCCCAGGGGAGGGGGAGCGGGTCGCGCGCTATCGCCGGCAAGATGACCCGGGGGGGCAAAACAAGGCATAAAATAGATTAACTTCCAAAAACTCTGATGTCACTCAAGAGAGGAAATGCGGAAGCAGCTTCGTTCGCCACCAGAAGGCCGGCGCGGGAAAACTTTTTACCCCGTCGTGCGTTGGCAATCACGACCAAAGTTTGTTACGGTGACAAATCCTTCATCATAGCCTCGCGCCGCCCCGCACACTGTGGGGAGGCATAATGACTGACCGTGGCTCATATTTAAGTATGATGGCGAGAAAGGGAAAAGCATTACGGGCGGATGTATCATATACTCAGAAAAGGCGCGTGTGGTACTGTGCATGTGCGTAAGAGGCGAGTGAGTGAAAGAGAGGGAGGGAGCAGGGGAGTGACAGAGAGGGAGGAGGGGAGTGAGAGAGCGAAGCCGGTAGGATGGAAGGTGGTGGGGAGGGGAAAGCACTCCCAGAGGATCTCGGAAAAAGACGCATCTCATCAACGGAACATGGCAGGACGGGTTGGAGAGCAGAGCGGCTCACATTATTGTACGCATACAAAATCAGTGTCTCTCCTTCTTAATTTTAGTCACGCAAAAATATGGTAGCAGCGACAGACGCAGACACCCTTACGCGCTGGTGAATCAAATACCACATCAGCATGTATGTTTTATAATAATTTTCCCTCAGACGAAACCACTCGTTCTGCTGCTACTGCACGCCAGTCCACGACACAGATGTTATCAGACGGCTCGGCGCCGCTCTGCGCGCTGTGGCGGCCGGGAGCGGAGGGGCAGGGGGGCAGCGGGGGGGGGGACTTGCGACCCGCTTCTTGGTATCGAAATAATATAAAAGGCCATGGACATTCCGCTAGACGGGTCGACACGGCACGAGAGAGCGCGCGGGGACGACGGAGCACGCGCGGATGACTCGGCAAGCATCGCAGCAAAAAGATAAAAAAAAGGAAGGGGCAGAGAGAGAGAGACAGAAGACAGAGAGACAGGCTCGGCGGCCCTCGTACTCCGCCCATAGCCCTCCACTCCAAGTTCGGCCCGCCCTACCGGGCCGGCCTAGAGAAGACTGTCTCTCGAACAATTGCGCGTCTCGCTCCAGGTCCAGCCGGGACGTGAAGGGGAGGGGGGCGGCGGGGGACAGGAAGGGACTTTGGAGGAGCAGTTAGCACTCTGCCATGGAAGGGTGCCTGTCCCTGTAGGCGGGCCCCGGGCCCCGGGCCCCGGCCGGGGCACCAAGAGGCCCGCCCCGCCCCGCCCCGCCCCGCCCCACCCTGCCAGCGCGGCGGTGACACGCATTGTAACCCCACCACACCCCTAGCTGCCCTTGCTTGCACCCCCTGAGGCCTCCGCCGCGGCCCCGACGTGCCTGCTTGTTGCGCGCAGAGAAAGCCCTTTGAGCGTGTGCCACCCTCCCTGCCACACCATCTCTCTCTCTCTCTCTCTCTCTCTCTCTCTCTCTCTCTCTCTCTCTCTCTCTCTCTCCATGACACACACACACGATAGGCACGCGCCGCGCAGTGCCCGCGTCATCCTCGTCCTCCTCCTCACCAGGAAGTAGATGGCGAACGGCATGACGACGACGGCCACCAGGAGGTCGGCGAGCGCGAGGCTCACGATGAAGTAGTTGGTGGCGTTCTGCAGCGAGCGCTCGCGCAGCACGGCCAGGATGACGAGCACGTTGCCGAAGAGCGTGAGCACGGGGAAGGCGAGGAGCGCGAGCGCCCAGTACTGCTTGACGAGGCCGGCGCACGGCACCAGCGTGCCGTTCACGTTGCAGAGCGTGCCGTTGCCGGCGAGCGTGTCGTTGCCGCCCCAGTCGGCGTACGGGTCCTCGCCGCTGAGGTTCAGGTAGGCGCGCACCGCGTCCTGCGCGGACCCGCCGCCGCCGCCGCCGCCGAGGCCGCCGAGGCCGCCGGGGTCCATGACGAGCTGCTCGGGCCAGACGAGCGCCTGGGCGACGGCGCGCGCCAGCAGCGGCGACCCGGTCGTCAGGTTGAGCGCGTCGTCCATGGCGTTCATCGCGGCGCGCGGCGCGCGCGGGGGTGCAGCAGCAGCAGCAGCAGCGGCCGCAGAGGCTACCGGCGGCCGGCCTGCGCCAGCTGCGCCGCGCCGACCTCCTCGCGCCGGTGGGGGAGCAGCAGCGGGCGCCGCCGCCGCGCCGGGCACCGCCGCCCCGGGGTCCGCATGGCCGCGCGCTCACACGCACGCGCACTCACACACTCACACAGACGTGTATATGTATATACAGGGAAGACGAGGACGACGCGCGCGCCTCGCGTATCGCGCGGGTTGGTACAGCTCAGCAGG
Source organism: Frankliniella fusca (assembly GCA_029379305.1). Classification (NCBI taxonomy): domain Eukaryota; kingdom Metazoa; phylum Arthropoda; class Insecta; order Thysanoptera; family Thripidae; genus Frankliniella; species Frankliniella fusca. Next base: position 121,615 of record JAHWGI010000306.1, read on the forward strand.
GCGGGGGAGCGCCACAGGCAGCAGCCCGACCGGACCGCTCGCCGCGCGCGCTGGATCGCGACTGAGCCGCCCCGCCGGCCCCGCCGGCCCCGCCCAGCGCCACCAGGGCCACCCCCACCTGCTGCGGTCCGCCCCCCGCCCCCCCGCATGCACAGCGCGGCAGAGAGAGAGAGAGAGAGAGAGAGAGAGAGAGAGAGAGAGAGAGAGAGAGAGAGAGAGAGAGAGAGAGAGAGAGAGAGAGAGAGAGAGAGAGAGGGGGAGGGAGAGAGAGAGAGAGAAAGAGAGAGAGAGAGAAACGGTGGTGGCGGAGGTCAAGCCTTTCGCCGCGACGCTTCTTTACTACCCTTGTCAAGTTCAACGCGGTGCAAGACAATCCGACAAACCCCATGACACAGGCTGACAGCGAGAGCGAGCGAGCGAGCGGGAGAGAGAGAGAGAGAGAGAGAGAGAGAGAGAGAGAGAGAGAGAGAGAGGGGGGGGGGCGGGGGCCTTTTTTGTCTTGTTCGGAATCCCCCCCGCAGTGTGGCAAAGTCCTCCAAGGTGTCGGGGCTGGCTGGTGGTGGTGGTGGCGGTAGAGACTGGCAGGTAGGCAAACAGCGCAAACTGCTCCCCCTACTGTGCACGCTCCTACTGTTGTAACGGCACCTGGCTACATTGGCTAAAGATTAGAGCACCGCGCTACCCGAGCTCAAACAGGTGCAGAGCTATTTTTGATTAGGGCGCCAGGGAGCCGCAACTCCCGCTCAAAGGGTCAAAAACTTTGCAGTGTGTACCAAATTAATACATTTATTACAAATAGATATATAGAAAACACGTGGGCGTGCTCTGCGGCGGCAAGCTCGTCGAGCAGGCCGTCCTCCTCCATCAGCTGACAGCCTCTCGGCACCGGCACCGGCTGCCGGCAGGGCGCCGGACAGAGCCGGACAGCCACAGCTGGCAGGCCAGCTAGAAACCAGGAACTCTTCGCACGGGCGAGGCGGGGTGTTGGCGAGGTAATTCACCGTCGCCACCCGCCCTTAGCCCCCGCATCAAGTGTCTCCCCCTTCCATAAGCATCGTTCACCCCTCTAGATGATTATTGATAATCACATAATCATAATAATGTAAAATTTCTAAATATTGACAATTTTTTTGAAGAATATGTAGAAATAATGCCAAATTTGGCCAAAAGTTGCGTGATTACTGGCCAATAATCAGCAAATATGTTGAAGATAAACTCAAATAATTATACGTATAATCATCATAATAGTAATTGATTATAATAGTCGTTCGCCACTTTTCAAAGTGGTAGACACACGCAGTGCTCGTTACCACTCGTTACACTATGTAGTCGGACACGTCAAATTTACAGTCAAACTTAGTGTAGTGTGTCGTTCAGTTTACATTACGAAGACATTTTACGTGGCTAATGTGGCTAACAGTTTTTAAAAATTACAAATAAATATAAAACTTTTTTTTTTACATACATCTCTAACATACAAAAATATGTCTTGCAAAGTTTCTGTGGTTCTCTCCGAGGAGAGATCAGTATTTAAAACTTTTAAAAACATCCTTTGAAATGAACAAAAAAAAAGAAATAAAATAAAATTGAAAACGAAAAAAGTTATGGGGGGTAAAAGATTAAAAGTTATCGAAAAAGGCAAAAATTTTCATGGAGGAATCAAAACAACAAATCAAAACAACCAAATTGAATCAAAAGTGATTTCCCCCTCCCCCTCGGTACTTTCCCAGCAAGATTTGTAACCATCACAGACAGCATTACACGCACTAAAGAAATTTGCGAAATACATAGACGCAGCTAATACACCTTTAGAACTACACGACGCCCGGGGCGGCGCGGGCTCCACCGCAGGGCAGCTCGTGGGGCTGTACAGCCGGCGGCGCGCCGGCGGCCGAAAGGCCCTTCGCGCGGCCTAAGCCGCCTGATGACGGGGTGTTCGCGGCGGCCGCTACACAACTCCATGATCAGGATTTGAAACTTGAAATCCTCCAGGCAACCACACGCCCTTCTGCCGCCGCTGCCGCTCCTCCTTGCCGCTTTTGGACACCCTTCCCTCCTTTTCCCAACTCGACAGGAGTTTGATGGCCTAATAAGCGAGCTCCAGTTCCCGCCTCGGGCTACACAATTGCCACTTGGGCCCAGGCTGGCAAGACCGGGGTGGGGTGGGGTAAGGCGGGGCGGGGTAAGGCGGGGCGGGGCGCGGTGCCGACACCTCTGCTGCTGCTGCTGGCAAGCCCAGCGCCGCCCCGCCCTCACCGCACTTCTAAACTTGGCGCGAGTAGCTCTACGAATGCTCGTTAACCGTGAACGCGAGGGAATGCATAATGATGCTAACGAGACTATCAAAGCGTCGCGGGCAAGGGTGGCGCAGGGCGGGGCAAGAAAAGAAAAGAAGAAGAAAATAAGCGTCTCGCGCGGCGGCTATCCCTGCGGCAGACGGCCTCAAATTGAAAAACAAGCGGTTTTGCGCCTATTCGCACTAATGAAAGGGGGGCAAAGGGAGAGAGCGAGCCTCAGTCGCCCTCTCTGAGGCGAAAACGTGAGTGGGATGGGGTGGGGTGGGGGGAGGGTACCCGGCCCCGCCCGCAGGCTCAAAGGGTCCCTGTGGGCTGCGCCCAAATAGACATCGGCCCCCCGCAGCCCCCCCGCGCGCCGCGCCGAGCGCCGCCAGCCCTAACGGCACATCAAGTCGCTAAATTCAGGCACTGATCCCGTCCCCGTCGCTCAGTAAGGGACGGGCGTGCGGGCTCCATGAGTCAGGGTCGCCGGGGCACGGGGCGGGGCGGGGCGGGGCGGGGGCTGCAGAGGCTGGGCGGGCCTGATGCTACTGGACGCCGGATCTGTCGGACGTGACGGGAACACGAAGTCATGGGGATGAGTCTGCCCACCTCCCCCCCACCCCCACGCCCTGCCCTATAGACCCACCCCATACCCCTGAGTGGGCCGGCCGTCCCGTGGTCCGCTTAGACTGAGTGACAAACCAGAGTCACCGCCTGCCAGCCACGCCTGCTCGCTCACTCTCTTCTCCTCTCGCTCTCAACACCCATACCAGCCGCAGCCCTTCGACCCCCCGCCCCGAAACGAAATAACATCTCCATCCAAATTTGGAAGCGGTCTGGTGCGCGCCTCCCACCTCCCCGCCGCACGTCGAAGCAGGGAGATGGATGGACGCGGCAGCATCGGGGGAGCGGCCCGAGGAAAGGGCCGCCCGCCGCCTGATTCCGAACATTGCTCTCGCGCCTCCGTCCTCGTCGCACTCATAGGACACCGCCATAGGTGCGAGAAGGACGGAGGTACGAGAGCGATCTTCGGAATCACCCTGCTGCCGAGGTGCGGGGGATCCGCAATCCCGCGCGATCCCGATCCCCCCGCCGCCGCCCGCTATCACGCGGGAGCCGGATCCCCCTGCGGGGGGGCCCACAGCCCGGCACGGCACGACCCCAGCAGCGCGCGCGCGGCGACGCGCATTTCGATAACAGCGCCAGCCAAACACCCGCCCGAGCCCTGCAGGCGCCCTGCAGGCGCCCTGCAGGCGTCCTTCTGCCACTGCTCCTTGACAGATTATAAAACACCCGCCCGTCCGCCCGCCCGCCCGCCTCCCGCTACTCCCCGCCGCTATACTGCGCTATAGCTTTTCTATTCCTTTGGACGACATAACGGCGCGACGCCGTCCCAGCAGCAGAAGCAGCGAAACTTATGGCGCAACCAAACTTGACTCGCAGCAGGGATTTCTCATATTCGCGATATTACAGAGCCACGCGCGTGACAAGTGCGCGCTCGCCAGCTCCGGGCGGGGAGGGGAAAGAGGGGGGGGGGGGAGAATACAGCGCTCTGCCGGGGGCGCGGGGATGCTGGAGGGGATCAAAAGAGAGCGGCTCGTCCCCGTCCCAGCATCCGCCTCTGATGGACCAGTCGAGCCAGCAGCCAGCGCTGCTGTCTCCACGGGACACCGGGACGAGCTCGCAGAGCCCGCCCCGACCCGCCGTACCACAGGACTGCAGACGTCGAAATGTCCCGCAGGACCATCCGAACACCAAGCACGATAGAAGTAATGTCTGGATTTTCGAAGGGAAAAAGGAAAACTTTGAATAAGCTGCCTGACTTTGAAGAAACCTCAGATTTCGATGATGTTTTTTTTTCTTTCTTTCCTTTTTTTTTTTAAAAAAAAGAAGCGACCTTTAAGTTTAAGGAGTTTTCCTCACTGAAAATCAGAAAGTTCCTCAAAGCTTCTCTTTTTCCTGAAAAAAAAAAAAAGGAATTGAGACACTGCTTTAAGCTTGAGTGCGCTATCGAAGAGGGAGACATGATGCAGTGGTTTCAATTGGAAGCAAAGCACTGGAAATGTAATAGTCGCACATTACTCGCCCGTAATGAGCGAAGCATTTTTTCATCGCTCAGTAAAAGTGACGTTCACTAAAACGACTCAAATCGAGTCTTTTCTGGTATTTTGAAATCGCTCCATTTGACATTTCATGACACTGTGAAAAATATGTTCGTAGATTTACGATTTATTTTGTAAATTACGACTTACGAAAAATGTTGTAATTTTACGACAGCCCATTCTTGCTTGTAATTGACTTTCAAGTCGATAGGTACTGCTTGTAATTTTACGATAAGTGATTGTAATTTTACAACTCCAATTCGTGGAAAATTTTCCCGTAAACCTACGACAATTTTTCACAGTGCGATTTGACTCAAAAAGAGTCGTCAAAGTGACTCTAATACAGCGATGTTAATCCATCTCGCTCTCCCAGGAGCATGCAAATTTGGTACAGAAAAGTCGTTCTCCGACGAGCGACAAAGGTGACTCCTTCATTGTCAGTAAGGGTTGTTATTTTTAACATTCTTCTATGCGTAGGCTGCTATACCATACCTCAAATATTACATGAATATTACATATACCGGGTGTCCCAGAGAACACACGGCAGTGTTGCGGGATTGCATACTCGCCAGAGCTAATGGCGCCTTACGGCCGGAGTGGGTAGGCAGACCCGCAACACTGCCGTGTGTTCTCTGGGAGACCCGTCATTACATTACAAAAATATCACACATCTTTCTTGATTGGCTGTCAATAATGCATGCAAATTGTTTCACAATTTACCAATATTACTAGTAAAATTTAATATTCATCCATGCACGGTGGAAACGAGTTGATCGGAAAACACCGACTTGTTGGTATAATCAAAAATTTCACTTCCACAGTGCAAACACTGCATCAGTGCTGCTTCCAATGTTATTACTAAAAAGAAAAAAAATGGAGCTACGTTGCTCTAAGCCTTTTTTCCGCTTTTTCCTTTCGAAGGACAAAATTATTTCTTTTCTTTTGAAGTGAGGAGAGACAAACGGCTAGCAAATAAAGAAATCCGTCCGAGCACTCGTTTCCCTGCCTCGGCTGGGATTTAGGCAAAAGGGCGGATTGGCGCCGGAGGCCGTCCCGCGCGGGCTGATAATAGCAGTCGCATGTTTATTGGGCCCGGCGGCTGGAAGAGTTGACTGGACTGGTTAGGGCCAAAGTGCGACGGCCATTTGCATATTGAGAGGCCGTGCTGATCCCCGGCCAAATCAATACGCCGTTGTATAAGGTGCCAGCAGGTATGCTCTTCACGACATGCAGATGAAACGAGGGGGAAAGAGCACGAAATCTTGGTGAACACCTTTAGTGAATTTTCGTGAATTTTTAATGAATTTTTGTGAATTTTTAAGAGAATGTTTCCTTTAAATGTTCTTCAATTGTTGTAAATATTTTGAAATTTTCCTGAATCCCGAAGTTTTCTATATTTTTCTATTTTTTTTCTCCTTTTTCTGAACTTTTCCGAATTACGCTGTGTACAAATATTCCAGAGTTGTTTCCCCCTCGAGATAAAAAGAAAGGACAGACACCGTCGCGGGCGCGTTCTGAACCGCCACACCGCCTTTATGTATGCACGACGCGTGGACTTCAGCAAATATACAGATACACACAATCAGGTTATATATTACAGTGCATCGACAGCAAAATCACGCGCGCCACCTCGCAGTTTTCAAAGCGTTATAAGGGGAAACAGACAGATAGAGAAACGGCATTACACTGTCTGCAAAAACAGCGCGAGACCATAATATGGGAGGCGGGCAGCTCAGCTCAGCCTCCAGCAGCAGCAGCAGCAGCAGCAGCAGCAGCAGCACCGGGAGGGCGGAGAAGAAGGGCAGGGCGGCCCCACTCACGAGTCTTGTTCATCCCTATTGACAAGTAGAGGCATGGCGCGGCCAGCTCGCTCGCCCCCCCCCCCCTCCTCCAGGACGGGAGGGGGTGGGTGGGGGGAGCCACCACGCACCGCCACGCCCCTCCGGCCGCAGCCGAACACCACTTCGCTCGCAAAGGGTTACCCCGCCCGCCCCGCCCCTCACCGCCCTTCCCTGCACTAACCCTCCCGTTAGTATAGGAGGGCGCTCGGCCGGCCACCACCTCAAGGGCAATGGCATTCCTCAGCAAGGAAAGCTCCTTGGGGCTCACGAGTGCTAACGCCTTTGCGCGCCCGCATGTACAGAGAAAGGGGCGCCGCCCAGCCCAGCCGCCCAGCCCCGGGGAGGGGGTTGGGAGGGCCCGGGCGAACAAAGGATGCGCGTCAGGTTATTAGAAATAACCCACTCGACTCGAGCCCTTATTGCTCATCACGAAGGCGCTCTGAGGCTCAAGGAGGTACAGAAAGACAGCTCGGGAGTGGACAATGAGAGGATGAGGGGGGGGGGGGGGGTTGAAGCGAGCAACACGAGGTATAAGGGCAGTAATGACTGGCGCGGGAAGAGAGAGAGGCGGGGAAGCGCCCGGCGAAAGAATTCATTCCATTTGGCTCGGCTAACAGCCGGCCCGGGGAACTACAAAGACAGTAATGGACAGCGGGCTGGTCCGCATTGTAATCACGACAAAAGCGATCTAATAGGGAATCCAGGTGGAGCGGGGTGGGGATGCGAGCACCACGGCGGCCAATCACAGGACACCTGCTCACCCGCGCAACCTGCAGGCGCCCCGCACACCGGCTCAGCCGCTCCGCACACCGACTCAGCCGCCCCGCACACCGACTCAGCCGCCCCGCACACCGACTCAGCCGCCCCGCACACCGACTCAGCCGTCCCGCACAACGACTCAGCCGTTACCCGCATTTCTCTTTCTTTCCATTTATTTCATTATTAGACACGTAAATCAGAAAATTCAGAAGAAAAAAAAATATTACTCTGGAATTAATCCAAAACTAAAAAGAAAATTCGATTAAAAAATCAACCAAATTAAAGTGGAGAGAGAGAGAGAGAGAGAGAGAGAGAGAGAGAGAGAGAGAGAGAGAAAGAGAGAGAGTCTCTCTTTCAAAATTTTGGGATTCAGAAGGAAAACAAATCAGGGGAAAAATCAATAGATGCGTCCATTTTTTCTCAGAGATTACATTTAAAAAATACGATTTCACGAAATCCTGGTAGACAACGGAGTTTCTATAACTATGGTAAAATTATTGTGAGTGTATCACAAGACTGTAAGAAAACGCAGTAGTTTTGTTTAGTTTACGATAGTCAAGATAGTGACTAAATAATTATAAATTCGATTTGATAAGGCGGGTTTCAAGCAATGAATACTCTCCGACTGTTAGGCCGTCATCTAAACGCCAGGAAAATGAGAAAAAAGAAGCTCTCCTTATGACAGCAAAAAATGGGCGGCGAGGTCACGGCCGGAGCGGAACGTCAACAATACCGTCCCCTCCACCGAGCGCACCAAAGGGGCGAACCGGAGCCCTAAACCTAGCGACTTTAACTATTTATTTTAGCTGAACGAAATATTAGGCAGCCGAAATTAATGTGAAAATAGCAGTTCCAGACCTGCGGAAATCGTTTTGCAAAGTTTCATGGAGGTTCAAAACGTAGGAACACAAGTGATTTACGAAAATGATACACGTAAATGTACACCATTTCAAGAATTCTGCTCACCAGATTGAAGTCAAACTTACCAAACCGTTTTCTGCAGGTAAAAAAGTACTATTTACGCATTCAGTTCGCCTTGTCAACGTTTCGATAACTTTATACAATGATTTAAAGTCGCGAGGTGGGAGCCTCAGCTCCCGGCCGAGGCGGCCATGGTTGAAAGACGGCCGGCGACACAGCGTACGCGCGTCCACCTCAAACAAACCTTGTTTACACAACGTGCCAACCTAGAAAACATGAAAAGGATCACTAATCCCCCTACGTTACGATTTGAAATTATTATCTTAGGTTGGCAGAAGTGCGCTGCAGTCGACTGTTCGTTCGGTAAAAATGAAGTAGGTTTCGAAAGGGCGGTATGGTGGTCACGTGCGAATTTCAGTGGTGTCATCTCTTTCTTGAGCGTTTCACTGAAGCAGAGCTTTGTTTGAACGCAGACTTTAGAGGTTTCTCTTTCGCTCCGTGTTGGCTCGACTCCGCCTAGCCCCACCACGAAAAACTATCCCCTTCTCCTGGTGATTTCAGCTGACAAGTCGAGCATTACCATAGCAACTGAAATTTCAATTCAAATTTACAGAAAATCTGTAGTTTAAATTTCTATTAAACTTTCAGAGTGAGTATACAAGTTTACATACTATAACTGTAGGTAATATTATAAAAATCGTTGGAGCGGATTTTTTCCTCCCGTAAGGGGCCATATAAAACAATTGACAGACGTTTCAAAGCGATTTTAGAAGGCAACTCCGTTGCCTAAAAATAAAAATAAAATCCCTCTTAAGCGACATTCGCAGACTTGGATGTGCAGAGCGGGTAAGGCCTACGACCTGTTTGCCATTACACAACTGGGTGCGCAGCCGGTGGCCCTCCCCCAGGAGCGGGCGCGCAGCAGAGGCGGCAGCGCGGATATCCCCGAGTCACGCCCCGACAAAGCGGCGTCATCAATTACCTTCGATAATGCTGATGCCGTCAAAACAGCCAGTCCAGCGAGCTTTCCTTATACGAATAACTTTATAAAAACGCAATACGCAGCAGCGCGCTGTCGCTCCTCCTCCTACTGGCTGCTGCTGTCAAGCAGGGAACCGAAAGATGAGTTGTACGAGGTACACAAGAACTGACAGTATTACAGGAACGAACGACAGCCGTGTAGAGAGTGAGGGTTAAATACCAAACGAAATGCAGAATGTCTGGTTGATGACGCGCACCGCCCCCGGCGCCGCCTCCCCACATCAACTCGTTGACAGGCTGCTGAGCGCCTTCCTCTCTCCGCGCACGAGTTTGGCTTGCTCACTTCCAAACGGACACGGGCCGGGCGCGCGTCCCCACACCATCTTTCCATCCCAGGCGAGGTATTTGTACGCGTTAAGCAAACACTGGCGTAGTGATAGGTTTAGGTTAGGGGCGGAGGAGGGGTGGTGGGGCTGTGGTGGTGGTGGTGGTGGGGGTAGCGAACATCACGCTGAGCGGAAGGAGTGGGGGCCGGGAGGGGAGGGGGGGGGGTGTATAGACGTACAGAGGCGCGCGCCCTCCCCGCACGTCTTCATACATACACCTCTCGCTGCCCCCCTCAGTCCCCCCCCCCCCACCCCCTCCCAAAAGGGCTGGCGCTGCGGCTGCGCCGCCGGGCGCCCGCTCTCTTCGCGCGCAGCCGTCGTCGTTCAATCTAGCGAACCCTCTTTGATGGTGTGCATCCCATCCGATTCAAAATGAATTCTCGCGCGCGCGCGGCCTTTGAGAAGCTGGCGGGCTGCGTCCCGACCCGACGCGCGAGGCGCGGCGTGGCGCATATATCAGCCAGACAAAGGCGCCGGCGCGCAAAGACGTATACATTACAGACACCTTCCTATCAAAGCCGCGAGGGGGGGGGGGGGAGCGAGCGCGAAAAACGAAATCAAGACCGTCAGAGAAAACCCGCATCGGAACAGCAAGGAGTGAAGGCGGATAGCGTATATCACTCCACTCCTCAATAAGTCAAACCGCTATATATCGCCCAGACGACGCGAGCAACCCTCTCTTTCGACGGTCGACGAGACAGACTGGCGTCAGAAGCCCTGCAGGAAAAACGAAAAAGCAGAGTCGAATAGGTGGCGGCAGTTTTTAAAGCAAGTGTCAATTACTTCTGAAATACATAAATTAACGCTTAGAGAGAAATTTACGACTGCGAAGACCTAACGACCACCCTCAGCACAGAAAATATAAAAAAAGGGAAAAACGGTGTGGTAATTTTTTTTTCGAAGATTTACCCATTTAAATTTATATTCCCTGAATAATCTGTTCGAAGTTATCACACGGTATAAATTTGTCAGTCGAACGTATGGCGTTGTGCGCGATAGGCACGGCCACGGCCATAGGGGTCTTCGCTTCGCCCAGGCCAGTGCGTTTGATTGCGGCAGCGGTCTGCGGTCGGGTTGGGCCGCTGGGGGCTGCGGTCCTCCACGGAGAGCGGTCGCCCCCCCCCCCTCCCCCCGCCCCACCGCGACCCGCCGCGCCGTGTGGAGAACCAGGACAGGGCATCGGCAGGTGCGGGAGAAGGGGGGACATACTAAGTGGGCGCCACTACTGTAATCGCAAAAGATGAGCGCAGCCGGGGAATAAAACTTTCCTGGCTGGGGATTGTGTACTCCACCGCAGCCTTAGGGGAGTGAAACTTCCCTAGCTAGGGATAGTGTAGTGTACTCCACCCCGCCCTGGTCTTCCCTAGCTGGGGATAGTGTACCCCTGCCCGGTGGAGTAAAATGAGTAAAATGTAAATTGCTGGGGATAACACTGGAAATCTACAAGTCAAAATTCTCGCCCCCATACGAGTGAGAATTTGAGGGCAAGTTTATAACTCTCTGGAGAGTAAGAATTTTTTTCCTCGCCCTTTATGAGAAAGAATTTTGAGACCTCGCCCAAATAAAGTGAGAATTCGTGCTCAAATTAAGTGAGGTTAAAAAATCCTTACTCAAATAAAGCGAGGCTAAAAAATATCTCGCTCGAAAAGAGTGAGGTTAAAAATTCTCACTCCAATTTAGCATGGAGAAGTGTCCTTTTCCATTTTGGGTGAGAAATTAGATTCCAGGGTTTGCAGTGCATGTACTGCACCCGAGGGGTAAACAACTCTGAATTCGGTGTACAAATTGCGTGAATTTGAATTGAATTTGTCTAAATTGAATTGAATTCGTTTTGAATTAGCTTTGAATTTTTTGAATTTATTGCAAAGTGAAATTATTGTGATCTTTTTGTGAATTTACTTGAATTCGTTTTAAATTCGGGGATGCCCCAGAAAATACACGCACATCTGATCCAAATTATTCTCTCAATTACATGATTAAATAGGATTTTTAGTAAATTATTGTGAATGATTTCTATTTATTCCAAATTATTGGAAATTAACTTGCAACTGCGCAAAATAATCATAATTATTTTAATTATTTTTTAAAAAATTCAGAAGCAAATTTTTCTCTGCTATTGAAAGAGTGGCGTGAAAACATGGAAAATTTTTGCGGCAGTAAACCTCCCGAAGGAGGTTGCGGTTCCCGCCAGGCACAGGGCTTTTACCCCCTGTGGCAGCCAACTGCTTCGGTGTTCCATGGGAACCGGCGCTTTGCTGACTGCGATCCTATCGCGCAATTCGACAGATTTGATCCCCGTACCACCATTGGCCTACCCCTAGAGGTACGAGCGGTGTCAAGAGCGTTAGACTTCCTGATCCCAGTTTCAGAGGCCTTACCTCAGAGGGGTACGCGGGATTCGAACCCACAACCCCGAGTGCCGACACGTAGCCAGAACAGGAAGCGACCCAACGCCCAGAGCCACCGAGCCAACGGCGGTGAGACGTGTTTAACTGCTATTTGACCTGCCATCCAGCTGCGGCCAAAGGGAATGTCAAGCGCGAAAAACACTTTCCCAAGTGGGAGTCGAACTTCGGACCACTCGGTTCGGTGATGAGTGCTCTACCAACTGAGCCACGACGCCACGATGACTGTACAGTGCGACGGGTTCGAGTCGTATTTGCCGTATCCTGCAGCCTCCAGCCAGGAGGACAGGGCAAATACGACTCGAACCCGTCGCACTATACAGTCATCGTGGCGTCGTGGCTCAGTTGGTAGAGCGCGCAACACCGAACCGAGTGGTCCGAAGTTCGACTCCCACTTGGGAAAGTGTTTTTCGCGCTTGACATTCCCTTTGGCCGCAGCTGGATGGCAGGTCAAATAGCAGTTAAACACGTCTCACCGCCGTTGGCTCGGTGGCTCTGGGCGTTGGGTCGCTTCCTATTCTGGCTACGTGTCGGCACTCGGGGTTGTGGGTTCGAATCCCGCGTACCCCTCTGAGGTAAGGCCTCTGAAACTGGGATCAGGAAGTCTAACGCCCTTGACACCGCTCGTACCTCTAGGGGTAGGCCAATGGTGGTACGGGGATCAAATCTGTCGAATTGCGCGATAGGATCGCAGTCAGCAAAGCGCCGGTTCCCATGGAACACCGAAGCAGTTGGCTGCCACAGGGGGTAAAAGCCCTGTGCCTGGCGGGAACCGCAACCTCCTTCGGGAGGTTTACTGCCGCAAAAATTTTCTGTGTTTTCACGCCACCCTTTCAATTGCAGAGCAAAATTTGTTTCTGAAAAGTTATAAAAAATAATTGAAATAATTGTGAATAATTTGGAATAAATAGAAATCATTCACAATAATTTACTAAAAATCCCATTTCATCATGTAATTGAGAGAATAATTTGGATCAGATGTGCGTGTATATTCTGAGGTCATTCCTTAAATTCGCTTGAATTTGTTTTGAATTCGTTTTGAATTCGCGTGAATTAGTTTTGAATTCGCGTGAATTAGTTTGAATTAGTGTGAATTTTGAATTAGTGGTGTACATCAAAATTCGGAGTTATTTACCCCTCGACTGCACCCCGGTCTTCTGGGGGAGTAAAACCTCCCTGGTTTTGGATAATAACGTACTCCACCCCGATCTGGAGGAGTGAAACATCCCTGGCTGGGGACTGAACTCCAGCCCGGTCTGGAGGAGTAAAACTTCCCTGGCTGGGGATAATGAACTGTACCCCGACCCGAGGAAGTAAAACTTACCCTATTTTACACCCCCTTGCCATTGCTGCGGGCTACCGGGTGTTTCTTTGAATGCGTAACAGTGTTTCGCGGGATAGCATACTCGCAAGGGCATCAGGGGCCACGGCGCCTCACGGGCGAATGGGGTAGGCAAACCCGCAACACTCTTACGCATTCAAAGAAACACCCGGTATACATTTTACCACATAGGGACGGTGCTTTCGCGGTGTCTCTGGTGACAGCGAGGGTACAATCGGACGACGGCAACACCTGCGCGCCGCTCGCCCAGCTCCCCTTCTCTCTCTGGCACCCCGCTGGCGCCAGGGGGTGGGGGTCGCGGTGAATGGGTGAATGGATATGGGCATCACTTTGAGGCTCAAAATATTTATCGACCAGCCGGCGGGGGGGCAGCTGTACAGGGTGGGGCGAGGCGGGGCGGGGCGGGGGGCGGTGGGGCGTGGCGCCGAGAGGGAAGGACCCGCACCACTCGCATGGGCGCGCGGGTCGCCGAGGCGGAAGCAAATCGAAATGTATTTTCTTTGGAGCGACCAGCAGGGAGCAGCGCTCGTCGCGTGCCGTGGCGTCGCGCGCGGACAAGAGCGCCGCGGCGCCACCACCGTGCTGCAGCGCTCTAACTACACGACGCGAAACGAAACGGTCCAAACTGTATATGATGGGAGAGGAAGAAGTCAAGCGAGCGGCGCGCGCTCTACGGGCTGTAACAGCGCGCGCGTCATAGAGGGTCATCGCGCCATCTCTCGGGACCCGGGAGGTGCCCCCCACCCTGCATGCCCAGAAAAAAAAAATAATTAAACGGTTCCTTTGAAGCAAAGCGATTTGGACCTAAACATGGACGAGAGGAAATATGGTGTCAGAAAGGAGAAAAGCTGCCTTATACTTTAAAGAATTTCGATTGACTTAACATCAGATTTTCATTGGTGCATATAATTGCTTTGACTCCAAGAAACCTTTTTCTGGGTGAAAATAAACACGGACCAGAGTGAAATGTATTATTCTCGAACGTGACAACGCAAATTCTGCCACAACATTAATGTAAAAATATCACGGTACATTGTAAAACAAAAATCTGCAAAGTAGAAATGTATCAAGAAAAGGCTAAAATTCTGTTACTGGAGGGGCTTCCCCCCAAGGGTCTACTACTTTGAAAAATCGCGTACGAGGATTATAATCTGTCACGATTATGGTGATTATCAATGATTATTTGAGATTATCTTTAACATTTTTACTGATTATTGACCAGTTATCACGCAATTTTTGGTCAAATTTGACTCTATTTATTTTTAATTGTCAAAAATTTGTCAATATTTGGAAATTTTACATGATTATGATTATGTGGTTATCAATAATCATCTAGTGGGGTGTACGAGGATTATGGAAGTGGTAGACCCTTGCTTCCCCCCCCCCCCCCCCCCCCCCCCCCAACAAACACAAGAACCTCTAGGTCGTGGCGCTGGCGGCTTATACCAGTCCGCGCCCCTAACAGGGCATGAAAAAAAGACGTAACTCACTAGAGGATCCCACCTTACATCTCCTATCCCTCCTCATCCAGGTCATCAAAGTAAACCCTAATCGCTATAGAGCGACACGACGCGATAGGGTTCGTGTTTTTTCCGGAAAAAATAAACTGTAGGAAAAAAAGGCGGTTTTTTTTCGATGTTTTTCGGAAAATTTGGAAAATTTGGAAAAAATGCTAATTCTAAGAAATCTGAGTTCGTGATGACAAAAACGATACGAAATGGTCTAATTACGTTACTTCGACCTCTGGTAGTATGCGGGACATGAAAGAAATTGTAAAATGGGTCAGGATCGTGGAAATTTTAAGATTCGTTACATAATGTTAATGAACATCGAAATTTGACAAAGAAAATCTTAAGTTTTTGGTGACTTTTGAAGATCTACACATTTTTCATCCCCACAGAAAGCGTTTGCCATCGTTCAGGATCATGAACACGTACCCACAAGTGTGTTTTGACACAATTTTTGCTTAATTTTTCCAATTTTTCCGGAAAAGTTTCCGAGCTGCCGAACGCTACATAACAATCAGGATATATGAAAGCAAGGACGAGCGTGAGAAGACATGATCTCTCTGTCTCGGGAACGCACGCGCGCGCGCGCGCGCACACACACACACACACAGCTTCTCACCTGTAGTTCTGCAGCTCCATCCCAAACGAGTGGGAAACAACTTAAGAATTTTCTACAGCTCGTTATTCAGAAAAATTAAGAAGACTTTTTTAAAAGATGCAAACTTCAAAAAAAAATCAAGAGAATTCTCATAAAATAGAGGTAAAATTCAGAAAAAATAATGAAAACATTAGGTAAAATTCAAGTAAAACTTCACAAAAATTCAATACAATTCACGAAAATTCACAAAATGTGAACACCAACATTCATAGTTGTTTCCCTCTCGATGTCAGAGTGTCCTTCTTCTCCGCTGTCGCCCGGTACTCACCCACTGGAACACAAAAGAAGAACAAGAAGGTTAGGTTACGCCCTTTCTTTTGTAATACTTTTAAGGCTGTTGGGACAAGAGAAGACGTAGAGAGCGCGGATAAACAAGGCGGCATTCAGCGAGTCATCTCCTGCTAGCGGCTGCTAAAGAAAACACGCCGCGAGCAGAGCGAAGGGGAGCGGGGAGGGGGGAAGCACTACCCTCCTTATTGGACAGCGCTGCAGAAATAATCCCGCGACAAGTTCCCTCCCTCCCCTCGATGAACGCGTCGCCGTCTTGTATTTACCACAAACACGGCAGGGGGAAAACGAATTATTCTGCACCGGCAGGGGTGGTTGGTTGCTATGCCGGTCGCACCTGTTGACTCAGGCCACGACGACATGCGAGCCCAGCAAAGACACCATCATCGTATTTTTATCCCCGTTTGTTTTTATTTTCCCCTGCTACTTTATTTCTAATTATTCTTGTGCGCAATGCTCTCGTTTCACTTTTAACGTTTTGAACGATTGACCGACTCGTAACTGCTTTATTTGGTGTGTTTGGTCGGGTCGGAGCATCGCCGCGCGCTCGCAGGGGACGGCTTGGAGGAAGCGACATCTGACTATCCTTCACTTCCCCCCTCCCTCTCTCTCTCTCTCTCTCTCTCTCTCTCTCTCTCTCTCTCTCTCTCTCTCTCTCTCTCTCTCTCTCTCTCTCCCCCACCACCACGAGCCGGGCGACGGAACGAATGAGCCATGCGGTGGGCCGGGGGAGAGGGAGGGCGGGGCAAAATTGTCAACTTTGCCTGACAGCAACAACCAGACAAAAGTGTTTATGAAACCAGTCAGTTTTGAAGCTTTCTCCCGCGTCAGCCGCGTCCCTCCCCTCCCCTCTCGCCCACATTCCCCCCGCCTCCGTCTGCGGAAAGGAAAGTTATGAGATCTCATCTCCGGGCCCCGCCCGGCCCAGCGCACACATTTTTGCACGATTTTCGTCGCACATGCCGCGAAGCCATTTCGCAGGCGAGCACGTATGGCGTCCTGCTCGCAAAGACGGTGACGGAGCGGACGAGTTTTTTTTCTCCCATTTTTACGGCGGAAAAAGACACAATACTTTAGGAGGGTGCTCAACTGAATTAAGGAAACAAAGAATCCTTTTCTTGAATGAAAATAATGAGCCGAAAACAGGGAGAGTCAAAAAGATACTTGTGTCTTTTTCTTCTTTTTAACTTTTTTTTAAGCAAGCTTGCCCACGGGTGTATGGAGAAAGGCCTCGCCTTTCAAAAAAGACAGACCGCTGCTCCCGACACCCAAGATGAAGCTCCTCCCCCAGTTCGTTTGGATCTCCGAGACGGACGCGAAATGGTCGGCGCGGAGGGGTCGGGCGGGACTGTTGAGTCGGCAGAGGGGAGGGGAGGGGGGGAGGATGAGGGACAGACATATGATTCGGTCAATATTCGGGCTGTCGTACACACGGTCCGCTCTCACAGGGTTTCATTCTACCCTTTCCCTCCACGCATATGCCGCCGCGCCTACTCCCGCGGTCCGGACCGGCTGAGCTGAGCATTTGGAGGGCTGCCAGGAATATACGCAAGCACCGTATCTGTCAGGCTGGAGAACGCACGCTTACCATACAATTTACCATCTCAACTCATTTGCGTGTGCTACACTGGACGAGTAAACAGTCACCAAGACGGCAATACGTATTTGCGGGAAAAGAAAAAGGAAAGGAAAACAAAAGATTACATTCACTTGGTAAAACTAAGGCGTAACTGTACGCTTGAATGAAGCGTACAGCCACGCTTGAAGAGGTTACGCTTGAAATCAAACGTAGGAAAGAAATTCTTCCATGCATTTAGATAGGACAAATAGGAGCGGATTTGGAGCGGATATGGACCTGTTACGCTTGATTTCAAAATTACGCTTGAAAAATGGGCGTTATGTTACGCCTTAGTTCTATACCAGTGTTGTTGACATATTGTAGCCGATGCAATTAGAGTCTTACTGACAACCATAACGTTACGAAGCTCTCTGCACACTCAATTCGCAGGCAGAGAGTACACGCGACCTGGAAAACAAGCGTTTTCTGGAAATACAAGAGTGTGAGAGCCGGCTCACTTGTAAGTGAGAGCAAAAATATTTAGTCACTTTTAGGTGTGTGAATAAAATATGTTGTAAAATTACAACAACTTTTTTTTTTTTTTTTTTTTTTTTTTTTTTACAGTGTGAGCGACATTCGTATACTCTTGGAATGCCAGTGTAGTCGAACGGGCCGGCCGCGGCAGACCCGCCCCTCCGCAACTCCAAACGCAATGCGGATGAGATTGCCGTCGCCTCGGCCGCCACCACCGCTGCCGCCGCCGCCGCGCTGTCCTATTTTGGCCAGGCAAATAAACGTGTGAACGATCAAAGGTCCAGACCCCTCCCCTCCCCCACCCTGTCGTTTATCCAGCCCTGGCGTGGCGTGGCGTGGCGCGTCGGGGTGGATAGCGCGCCAACAGACTGGCGGACACACTGTCACGGAGCGGGGCAGGCCTTGAACAAGGGAAAGAAAATAGAAAAAAAAGAAAAAAACGGCGGTCGCGCGATCGTACGCGGTTACATCATTAGACGAGAGTTGGAGACATCAACTTACTGACCGGAGGTGACGGAAATACCGTCCGTGACCAACCGAGTATTGAAATGTTAACCATAGTTTTATGGTCGTCCCTGAGGTCAGTACCGTCAGATTCGCCCCTGCACTCTAAACCTTCTACAAAGATTTTTTTCGTACACTGT
This sequence comes from Frankliniella fusca, assembly GCA_029379305.1. Classification (NCBI taxonomy): domain Eukaryota; kingdom Metazoa; phylum Arthropoda; class Insecta; order Thysanoptera; family Thripidae; genus Frankliniella; species Frankliniella fusca. Next base: position 139,821 of record JAHWGI010000306.1, read on the forward strand.
GAAAAATTGTCGTAGGTTTACGGGAAAATTTTCCACGAAGTGGAGTTGTAAAATTACGATCACTTATCGTAAAATTACAAGCAGTACCTTTCGACTTGAAATTCAATTACAAGCAAAAATGGGCTGTCGTAAGTTTACAACATTTTTCGTAACACTGGAAAAACGAAGGTGCTATCTAATGCCTTTCAAAGGCGTTAGTGAAATAGTGCCTTTAGAAAGGCGCTATTGCCTCCCAAAGGTGCTATTTTTGGCCCTATTCGTGCCTTTACAAAGGCATTAGTGCAGTAGCACCCCAAAAAGGGTGCTATTTTTGGCCCTATTCGTGCCTTTACAAAGGCATTAGTGCAGTAGCACCCCAAAAAGGGTGCTATATAGCACCTTTGTTTTTCCAGTGAGGTCGTAATTTAAAAATTAAAATAAATTTTAAATCTACAGTGTATGATAAAAAGACTTCTGTGCAACCGCAATGTACAGTAAATTTACTTGTATTTTTCTTTGTATTACAAAGATGTTTCTTTGCAGCAAGCGGCAGCAGAGACCCGCCCCCGCTCAGCACTAAAAATTTAGTGTGGATGAGACACGCGCCGCTTATTTAGGGGAACAGGATGATTAATTATTCGAACAGAAGTGACTACAACGACGTTAAAAAAAAATAATAATTAAAAAAAAAAAACTTTCTAAATGAGCTGTTTGAATCTCGTGAATGACCTGCTGTTACGGTTTCATCGCAACCGCTACTGGTTTGTTGAGCCAGAGGAATTAGCAAAACTCGCCGCGCGGAAAATCAGCATTAGCGAAGCAACGCGATACCGCATCCTGCAATGCGACGCAGCGGAGACGCGAGGCTGCGCGTCGCGCGTTTGCTTTGATCGCGGCGGGGGGCGGAGCGGGGCAGAGCTCGTCCCAAATCGCTCTGCAGAATTGGTGGTGGGATGGGGGCGGGGGAAGGGGAGGGGGGGGGCATAGTTGGAGGCTATCCACGACCGCACCGCTCTGAAGAACTCTCTCAACGTTTGGAGAGCGAAATAAGGATTACCGTCAAAGGGCGAGGTTCAGAGGCGTTTAATCTGCCAACACGCTAAACGTCGCCTTCTGTGTGCAACGTTATTCGCGCGGAGCGGAATACAAATGCCGGAGACGAGACAGACAGAAAAGGCGCAGACATGCAGATAGACTAGCTCGAGAGCCAGGGGGCATTCACTCTAAAAATCTGTGACCCGACTACTACGTCTACTATAACGCTGTATTACGCTCCGAAAATTAACACATTTGGCCAAAGTCAGGTACACACACTCGGGAAAAAACAGCCTAAATCGACCCAAAAATTAGTATTACGCTTCTATTACGCACACCATTACGCCTTCATTACGGATAGAGTGACCCGACTACACTGTGAGAAAATACCACGGTAAATTCCTCAGGTACGTGCCGTTAATTTGTTACCGGGTCCCGGACCGTAATTTTCGACTACGGTCTGAATCTTACGGTACACACCGTAGCCTGCAAATATGTTGGGGAAGTTCAATGGGGCACATTCCATCCACAGTGAAATTCAGTCTGTACCGTAATAATAAGCTACGGTCTGACCGTACACCAAAATTACGGTACAGACCGTAGGCGTACTGTAACTCCCTTCGGTAACTCCCTACCCCTGTAATACGCGAGTGCATACCCCCTCGCTCGAGAGAAAAAATCGTATAGTGTCCAAAAGGAAGCTGCGCCCCGAAAGCGGTATGGAAACTGGGCGCTGCGCTGGCCAGGTGGTTTCCCCTTAGCAGAGCAGCGGCAGCCTGTTTGCTATTTCTCCCTCGCTCTCTCAATATTTGGGGGAACATTGCGTTGTATTCGAGCAGAGGGCCGCAGCTTCTCCCGACCATGGCCTCGGGGATCATCACTGTGGGCAGAACTCGGCACTCGTGAGGCGGGGCGAGGTGGGGTGGGGAGGGGCGGGGTGAGGGAGGCAGCTATCCCCAAAAGGCGCATCCAACAAGCACCAGACAACAGCAAAGGAGAAGCCGGCGGCGCCAACCTGTTAAAATCCCCCGCAGACTTTCGACACAACAAGAGGAATACCTCACCGTCTAAATTAAAGCGAATTTTGAACCAACGCGGTTCATTGTAACATAAAACATATTGATTCTCGTAAAGAGCAAAAACTCATTGGCGAAGTTTTCAGCTCCTCCACGGCGAGTGAGACACTGATTCGCAGTCGATACGGCGATGGCAGGTGGCCAGGTAGCCGTCGGTAGCAGGAGCGGACGGACACACTCGGTTACCCTTGGCGCCACCAAGCGGAGGGTGGCGGCAGCGCTGCGCCCGGCGCGCCCGCGCTACCCCGTGCGCGTTCACCTCACGCCGGCGATACCCCGCGCGCCGCGTCGTCCCCAGCAGACTCCAGGGCTCCGGCTCCATCCCCACATCCGGCCCGCGGCCCGGCACGTCTACCGGCGGCACGCCTATTTCGGTGAAATTTCCGCCCCGAACAGCAGGAGGGCTACGCACGGTCCGCAAGTGACGTTATCGTAAACCGAAAGAGCCGTCGTCACCAACAAGAAGCCCCTACCCCTAATGGCGTTGGTGATTTGGGAAGATCATGAAACGTGTCGTGCTAGGTGTTTTCTTTCAGAGAAACCACGAAGGTACACTGAAAGCGCGCAGCGAGAGGGGGATCACTCAGACAAAATGTGTACTATGATTCTTTTGACTTTTTATTTATTTATTTATTTATTTATTTATTTATTTATTTATTTATTTATTTATTTATTGCACACTTGTAAGTGTCCAATAACTCGACAGTTGTGCACTTTCAAGCGTTCAACTGCCGTGTGCAACACTTCCCTTGTTGAACACTTGCACAACTGTCGAGTTGAACACTTGCAAGTGTGTAACTGCCAAGTTTGACACTTGCAATTGCACAACTGGTGAGTTTTACACTTGTATGTGCTAGACTGGAAGTTGCACAATCACAAGTGTTGAGCATTTGCACACTTGGTTTAACAGTGTAAATTTTGACCTTTTACCCTATTTTTTTAAAGTTTTACGATTTTGATTCGGTTGTATGTTTATTTTTGTCTCCATTTTTCGGATTTTTCTGTATTTTTCTTATTAATATTATTTTGATTATATTGTTGTTTTTTTTTATTATTTTTTTTTAATTTTAAATGATTTTTTGGGGGGCCATACAATGATTTTTCGAAGGGACACCCCCCTCGGCGCGCAGCGTTACATTACTTAGACAGACCGGAAGGCCAGGAATATCATATCATGTCCTGTAAATCGGGGCAACCGCGGCGGCGGGGATGGAGGTGCAGCTAAGTGTTGGACCGTGAATATTACCCCGCGCAAAGCCCGCACGAGGACCGCGCCTGGGTGGGCCCATCACGCCCCTCCCCACCCCGCGCGTCCTATTTCCGTAACACTCAATGTTCGGACCAGTGACACTCCAGTGGCGGCGGGCGGGCGGGCGGGCGGGCGGGCGGGCGGGCAGGCAGGCAGGCAGGCAGACAGGCAGGCGAGCAGGCAGGCCCAGCACTCGCAGGGCGGGAGAAGGACAGAAATACACTCGGGGCTGACCCGACGGCCCTAACGACATCCCCTTCTCCTTTCAGGCCTCCTCCGCCTCGTCCCCCCCCCCTTCCCCGCAGCTCTCGCGCCGCCCGGGCGCGCCAGGCCCGGCTCGGTGAGGGATCAGTGCAGGGCAATTAAGAACGGAGCCGGAGGAGGAGGAAAAGAAACACCTTTCGCCGATCCGACTTCCGAACTTTCCCTGCCGAGCAGGCTCCGGTTGCCTCCGGTTGCCTCCGGTTCCCTCTCCTTGCGAGGCGCAGTGCCACGACCGCACCACCTCCAGCTCCGGCGGGGTTCTCTAGCACAAAGAGCGAAGTCAAGCCGCAGGCGCATTACACGCGCTCAGCAAACCGACTTTAGGAGGTGCCACTAAAATAATTGGGTACGCGCTATACAGGGGTACTTATGCTCCGGGCGGGGCGAGAATAACTCCGGGGGACTCCGGGGCCTCCTGGCGTAGCGTGAGGCGTCCAGCAGCCAGTGCGGGCGCACCGCTAGCCGAGCTAGCCGAGCTGCGCCATTACGAGGATAGAATTACTTGGAGGGACAACTTCAAGGAATGTGGGCGAGCGCCGCTGCTCGCTGACGGCCGCGCGTGCGTCACACACACACGCACACACACACACACGAAGACACAAGTCCCCCAGCCCCACACACAGTCCAAGCCTTTCTGCTGGTGCCGAAGTTCCGGCATGAGGGGTGAAACCTTTCAAGTTCAAAGGCTCCATTATCTAATCGCTAGGCGATCTACTCCCCCCCCCTTTCATCTCTCTTCCCCCTTATACATCCCTTCCCCTCCTCTCTCTCTCTTTCTCACTTCCTCACGTAACACCGAGTATGTTGGGGCCCCCAGGTGTGTGAGAGGCCCGCCGTGCGCCCCCGCCAGACAGCCCAACTCTGCAGTGCGCACCGCACGCACACACACACACACACACACACACCACTCCGTTCGGTCTACTTTGACGGCGGTCGGGTCGGGCGACGTGTACCACCGCAGGTGATACAGCGCGCTAACGACTCGAGTGCGGGCGGGGCGGGGCGTGGCGGGGCGAGGCGGGGCGCGGCGGGGCCCCAGCGAGGGACAGCCAGCGTTCCTGCGCGCCTTATGTAGGCGCCCCCCGCCCCGCACCACTCGGTACAATGCAGCCGAGCGCCTGCCGGCCGGACGGTAGGCAGACCCGCCGGACAGCGGCGCATTACGGGCGGGTCTGCTCCCCGGGGGTTCGGCGGTGGGCGGCCGCCCGCCAATGTCTTCCAGCGGTGTGTGTCCATTAACTCGGGCAGGAGGCGGCGGGGTGGGGAGGGGAGGGGCAGAGCGCGGTGGGTGCTTATCAGACCCATCACAAAGGCAAACAACAGGTCCGCACTGCCGACCGAGGCCATACATGGAGACGTGGAGAGGAGAGAGATGGATGGAGCGGCGGCGGCGGGGCGCGGCCGCGGGAGATGGGGTGCGAGTGAGAGGGACGCATTACCCTAACCAACGATAATAATGGAAACAGAGGTCCGTTAGTTCTGGAAGCCTACCCGCCCGGGCGGGCCCGCCTCCGCCTCAGCCCAGTCACTATTCAATCCCATGATCCCCTCTTAGCGAGGTCGGCCGCGGGCCGGGACGAGGCCGGGAACAGGTGTAGCACCGCCGAGGCCGGCAACGTGAAAGGAGATAGGGAGGGCGAGCCCTGCTCCGTCCTGCCCGGTCGAACCAACTCCAAAGCCAATTATGAGGGTTACCAAACTTTCCACAAAATAAAATATCGAAAATGGAAATCTTTTCGGCCACGCCCGGTCCCGGTCTGCGATCCGGCTCTGCTCAGCCCGGCTCGGCTCGGCTCGATTCGGTCCGGCTCGGCTCGGCTCCGCCTGGCCGGGCCCGGGGCGCGCTCAATTTGACGCATCACCGCCTGCGCTGTAGTACACCGTGGTGCTGCGCTCTGGGGATGCTTGGCCTCTGCTACTATGCAGATGCAGTCAGCCGGAGGAGAGTGAGGCGGCGAGGGGACGTCACTCATACGAATGTGTACAATGACTTTTTTGACGTATGGATCTTTCAATTTGTTTTTTTTTTTTTTTTTTTTTTTAAGTTCTTATTTTTGTTTTCGTTTCGATTTTAGAAAAAAAATTCTGTTACTTTTTGATAAATTTTGATCGTTTTCCTCCTATATAAATATTTGGCTGCACATCGCAGAGACAGCTTTTTCACTGCCCGCCCCGCCGGTCGTAAAGATAAACAAAACGGCGAAATGAATGATGCTGCGGACGCGGTCACTCTGTGCGTGTGTGTGTGTGTGTGTTCAGGCGGGACGGACGGAGCCACTCTCTGCCTATTTGTGCAGCGGACTGCCGGCCCCGCCCGGCCCGGCCCGCCCATGGACCGCCTCTGGCTCACCCCGGCCACGATGTCGAAGTGCGGGGCGACACACACAGACCAGCTAAGAGCTAACAGCCGCAGAGTGACTCACACACACACACTCACACACAGACACGTCAAATGTTTGTCCATGGCCTGTCACCCACCCCGCGCGGGCGGGCTGACAGGCATTGTGCCCATCATGATTTACAGTAGAATGCCACAACGCCGGACAACATGTTAAGCTGCTCAACTCTGAGAGGGAAGAGTACCAAGCTTGATAAGTGTGGTGGAGCAAAAACAAAATCATGTTTGAATGACGAAAGTAAAGGCGTAGTGTCGTGTGCTATTCTCAAAGCAAGAGGATCGTAAAATACTTCAAGAACGGGTACAAAACAGGAAATTTAACTCAGCAAAATAAAATAAATACAAATATTTACTATTTTTTTTTTTAAATTAAATTTAAATTAGAAAAGAACGACAGTTATTTCCCGTGTTACGCTGCAGAATTTTGATCCCACAAAGCTCGTAGTATGGTGCGGGAAAATACCGCAAATTACTTGGTTCCTCTAACGACGCTTTAAGTCGAGTCTCGCCTGCCTCCGGCGGCTGCTCCTCGGCTGGATGCTGCGCCATCCTGCGCCGGGGCTGCTTGACAGCGCCACATTCCCGATGCGGCCAATTACGTACTTATAAACGTCGCGCCCAGCCCAGCCGCCTTGGCGACAACAAACCAAGCCTGCGCAAAATGTGCCGCAAAATGTGGCGTATTACCAGGCCTATATTTCACGCGCTGCAAACGGTGGGTGCCCAGCCCAGGCGGGTGGCAGGCTCGCAGCCACACACACTCACACGCGCACACGCCCGAAAATAACCATCGGATCCTAACTTCAGGTCGAGGGGGCTCACTTCGAAAACTGTCTGTACAGACCCCAAAAAAAAATCATTAAAAATTTTTTTAAAAGAAAAGAACTAAAAATAAAAATGTCATCAAGAAGAAAGATACAAAACAATCCGAAAAATCGAGAAAAAATTAACAAAAAACAATAGACATTTGAAACATTTTAAAATAGGGGTAAAAGATCAAAATCTATCAAAAAGTGACAGAAATTTTAATTAAAAATCAAAACAAAATCAAAGCAAAAATTTTAAAAAATATCATAAAAAAATCAAAATTCAAAAAAAAAATTATTGTACACACTTTGTATGCGTGATCTCCCCCGCGCTTTAAGTGGGAGGTCGCAACTTTCACCGACACCGCAGACGCAAAATAAAGTGCTGTGGCTGGTCCGCTCGGGAGCAACCGCCTGCCTAAACACGACCGCTCACACAACAACGGGGCCGGGCTGCAATTTTAATGGCAACTTCTAGTTTAGAGCGGAAAGCGGACCGGCAGTTGAGCCCCACCGCACCGGAAGTGGGAGGGGAGGGCAGGAAGCGACACGCCGGCGCTGCTGTACAAGCCGTGCAGCTGCACTGCCTCGAGTGGCTGCAGGCGCCGGCGGGCCGAGACTCACTGGTCCACGTCAACCGGTACGTGACACTAGTCGCGCCGTCCAATAGGTGATCAAATTCCAATGGGGAATAGACAACATAGCAAAGAGAAAAACACCAAACAAGAGAAGAAAAAAATAATAAAATGCCAAAAAAACATAAAAAATTTGTAACAAAATAAAGAAGAAGAAAAAAAGAAAATGGTGAAAAAAAGGGGGATGGAACTCAGGATACACGCGGATGAGGCAAAGGGAAGGACGCGGCAGGGAGATAAGACCTGGGCGTAAATCCCGTCCAAACAGGAAATGTGTCAAAGACCTTTAGGAGATAGGTTGTGACAGTAGAGAAGAGCGGTGTAGCGAAAAGATGTGTGGTGCTGTATGACAGAATCTCATACAAAGGGGGCCTTAGCGGAGGTGTATGTGGGAGAGTCCCCACGAGCCATGATAGCTCATCCCCTCGCATATATGGTGTAAATAACTCCGTAGCACATCACGAAACCAAACGCAAAGTGTTTCCGGTTCATGAGGCATAATACACCGACGGGACGAATAGGACCATGAAGTATGACTATAATGGAGTAGGTACTGTAAGTATACGTCGAAATTTGCGCCGTGCGTGGCAGAGCGAAGGTTGTGTTTATTCGAAAGGGAGCACTGGATTATAAGCCTTAACTTCAAATCCATTAATTTTGTACACAACCGCGTTAAGACCCTGAAGGTCTCAGTCTCAAACGGTTTTTATTTCATGGACACTCATGACCCTCACTCGGTCTCTCTCTACAAACCCCGGGTGCACATGGTGGAAAACGGATTTGCGGCGTTTCAGGCGTCGTAGCTCTAGTCTGATTGATGCTACACTCTAAACAAGGGCATCATTAGTTGCAGAAGACCTCAGGCTTTGGAAAACTGAGTGCGAGAGATTTCTCAGCACATTGCCTTCAGAAGAGACAGCTTCGCCAGCCAGCGCGGCGCACATTTCGACGTGCTTAGTACCTACTCCATTATAGTCATTCTATAATCGCAACGGTGAGGCGACACTCCATTCCAAATTGCTTCTCACTCTCACTGGCCGTCCCGCCCCGCCCCACCCTACCCCGACGTGACGTCACAGCCCCCAACCTTGCAAGGTGGGTGGGAATGAAGCACACATAGGGCTCCAACCCCGCCGCCTCCGCCTCCTCCTCCCGGCGGACCCATGGCACACGAACGGCGCGTTGCAGGTTAATGCCTCCGTCTAAGAATAAACTCCACCCCCGGAGAACGCTACTCAAGCCGATTGATCTTGGTAAACGAGAAGATGTAGCCTACCCTTCAGATCTCTCTGCCGAGGGAGGATCAGCCATACAAAATGTGTAGAATGATTATTTTTCAACTTTTGATTTTATATTTTTCTTTTAATTTTTTTTTAGATTATTCAAGGAAAATTTCTATCACTTTTGGATAAATTTTGATCTTTTAACCCCGTTTCTGAATTTTTAAAATATTTATTTCGTTTTGTTGTTAATTTTTTTTTTTCCAACTTTTCGGATTTTTCTTGATTTTTTTTTTTTTAATGATTTCTGGGGACCGTACAATGATATTTCGAAATGCCCCCACCTGCCTCGCTCTGTGCTCAAATAAGACGGAGCGGACGGTGTAGACATCCGCATGAAGCCGCGACCTTCAACCCCGGCGGAATGCAGGCAGACAAGCGTAAAGCACCATGATCCTGGCTGACCACCTCGTCATCCCAGGCCTGCTGCAGCCCAAAGCGGCTTACGCTCCGTGGTGCAGGTCCGTCTCGAGGGTCTGGTCTAGCCCCAGCCCCGCCCCAGCCCATTCAACCCCAGCCAGCCCCATGGAGGCTCTCTCCGTCCCACTCCCTCCTGAGAGGGAGTCCGCCCCGCAGGTATCAGACAAACATTTGGGACCGATGGGACCTGCGCCCATCTTAATGAGACTCCCCACCCCACCCACCCACCACCGCACCAATCCCGTGAGCCGGATGTATATACGCTTTGCGCGACATCCGACCGCCGACAGCAGCCGCACCGCGACTCACGCGGTACGGTTGTGTCCGCCGAGCGCACACGAGCGACTTTATCTGACATGTGAGCGGATTACCGAGGGGAAAACAACTCGGAATTTTTATTTGTACACCTCGTAATTCAGAAAAAATCAAGAATATTCAGGGAAATTCAGAAAAAAAATTTATAGAAATTCCAGTAAAATCAGAAACATTCAGAAAAAATCTTCACTGTTAAGAAACATTTACAAAAATTTAGATAGAATTCAAAAGTTTTCAAAAATTCAATAAAAACTCAAAAACAAGATCTCTGCGGAAAAAAAGAAAAAAAAGCTGTGCGAAAAAATTCAGAGCTGTTTCCCCCTCGGTGTATAGAGTCGGCATGAGCCCCGGGGAGCATGTCCACAATAAAGCAGGTAATTTTCGTTCTCGCCTGGAGAGCGTGAAACACAAAGGGCGATATACCCCGCTGTAAAAATGTAAATATGTTAAGTGGTAACGAAGGCGTTATCCATCACCCAGCTTCGCCCGACTCCACACACTCGTCGTCGGCAGCGGTGACAGCGGTTGCGCAAAAATGCTCCCCTGAAACTTGATTCCGCCGGACGTTGCCGGCGCGGAGGCTGCGCGGAGGCTGCACCCACGCAGCCCTGGAGGCTGGAGCCGAGCAGGGAGCAGCGCACCAATTGGATTTCGCTTGGCATTAGCGCCGGAGGAACCCAACGCGACAAGCTACTACTCCCTACCCGGCAGCCAGCGCCGGTATATACGTCGAGAGGAAAACAACTCCGAATTTTGGTGTACACATTTTATACACTTTGGTAAATTTTCGTGATTTGTTTGGGGGAATTTTCATAGATTTTTTCTGATTTCTGATTTATTGTAATTTTTTGTATGAATTTTGTGAGTTTTTATGTTGTTTTTTTTTCTCTGAACTGTTCTGAATTCTCTGGAGTTACGAGGTGTGCCTACAACGCGGCGTGAGGGGTGGAGGGAGGGAGAGATAATGAGAGAGGTGTAGGCAGTCTCGCCCTCTCTTCCTCAACTCTCTCTCTCTCGCGGCTGAGCGCGTTCATCGGCCGGCCGGTGTCGCAGCGGATTTTGCACTCCCGTGCAAATCCCCGAGAGAATGTATATCCCCCCCCCCCCCTACGCAGCGTGGGTGGTACAAGTCGAGAACGCCCCGTCCGGACCACTCTTGCCCTCTCCCCCGGGGAGGGGGGAGGGGGTCGGTTCATGACGGGGCCCTCGCCCAGCGTGCCGGGGCCTCTCCCTCTCTCTCTCTCTCACACACACACACACACACACACTTAGGGCATCGGCTGCGTTCAGGCAAACCCAAACCACCGATACATTCTCCACGCGTCGCTATGGGGGGTGCTGGTGGGGGGTAAGCTGACCGCAATGCCCCACAAACTAACGCGGCGTGAGGAGGGGAGGGGGGTCGAGGAGGGGAGGAGTGGGGGAGGGGGGCACGTAACAGACACCAACAGATTCCCTGGCAAACATGCGGAGGCGAGAGCCTGTCCACGTCTCGGAACGAGACGAATATTTGATGGCGCTGCTGCCCAGCAGCAGTAGGAGTCGGGTAAGCGGGGGAATACGGCATATACGATGGGGTTGGGGACGGGGTAGGGCAGGGCAGGGTCTTCCCCCTGCGCGGACGTCAACGTCAAACGGCGGCGGGGAGAGCAGCAGAGCACTGAATTACTGACGTGTCGCCGACTCTCTTATCTCCCCCTTCAGGCGGTGCGGGGCCGGGGCCGGGGCCGAGGCCGGCGCTACCCACCGAACCGCTACAGTGGACGGACGCCAGCACGCCGGACGAGACGCCCGGATGGTCAGACCGGCGCGGCGGGGAGGCAGCTGCCCACTATACACCATCAAAACTTTTGACACTTGACAGTAGTCGGTCCGTCCGTCCCAACAAGCAGATTTGCATCGTGTGCGGAGGCGAGCGGGTCGGGAGGTGCGGGCCGCGGAAGGGGAGGAAGCCGGTCGCAGACGGGTCCGACCATAGCGGAGCACGACACCGGCACAGGCCCGGCACAGGCCCGGCCCGAGCCCCGAGCGGCAGGACCGACATTCCCGCCCCGCCGCCCTGATTACGAGGCAGGTCTAAAGCCGAGCAAGAATCTGGGCTCATTGAGCGAGCCCTGGTCGCCTCTCTCTCTCTCTCTCTCTCTCTCTCTCTCTCTCTCTCTCACTCTCTCACTCATTCAATCTCACCCCTTCGCAAACCAAGGCTGCTGGCTGAGACCCCCGCCGTCATGCAGGATGAATAGTGTACGCCGCGCTGCTTTAAGCCATTATTTCGGCGAGCAGCACAAGCAGTCTGTGCCGAGAGGGCGTGGCGAGGCGTGGGCATCCGAGCGGAGCGAGCACCTGCTCGAAGTGCGGCCTGCGCGACCCGCACCGCTCAGCACCCGCTCAGCAGCGCTCAGCAGGGCTCAGCAGCGCTCAGCAGTCTCCAGCACTGCAAGCGCTCAGGCGCCGCGTGCGTTTGTTTTTCTTCCACTATGTACCATCGCCATCACTATTCGAGATGAAGCCATAAGCCGAAACAAATTACCTACGGGATGAGCACAAAAAATAATTTCCAGCGTGAGAGAGAGAGAGAGAGGAATGATGATAAACGCCGTGATGCTCCACACTGTGTTTGACCGCCCCTCTTCGCCTCAAAAAATTACACCCACACGTAACAGAACACGCGGACGGACTGCCGGCTATTACAGCAGCGCGGTACAGCATTAGTAACACGAAAAACCACTCGAAATTTCTCTCGCCCGGCAAGTGTTTACATTATTTTCCGCTCCCACTGCTCTGGTCGCCTATGATGGCCTTCACTTTTATCACACGTATTTTTTCCACCAACGTCAACACTGCTGGGGGTGATGGAGTCGAGCCGGACGGCGTCTCCGCGGCCGCTCCATCTTCGCCTGCGCAGCGGGGAGGGTGCGGCGCGGCGCGGGCTTTTTCACAGTCCTGAAAGCCCCTCGGTGCGATGAGGGGGGCGTGAGACGGCATCCAGCCGGAGGAGATCGGGGTGTATAAAAGAAATAATACACAAAATGGCCGTCGGATGAAGCGCCTGCATCAATGACTCCCCCAATTTTTGTTTTTTTACTTTTATGTTCGCCGCGGTGTTCCGTTTTATCCTTGCCGGTGCCGCGCCGCGCGCACCGGCCCCAGCCACACAGACGGTCCTCATTTTCCGCCTGCATTCAAAAGCCAAAAAAAAAAAAAAAGAGGAATTGGCGTTATAAGCACGCACGAGAGGCAGAGAGAGGCGGGCAAGAGGAAATGGTGAATGGAAAGCAAATGGGTGGTGGTTTCTCATCCGCGGGCTCCTCTCTGTTCATTTCCTGTTCCCCGCGCTGTATTTTTCTACTCGCTTACCAAATTACAGAAAGGAAACGACGTCTATCGTTCGGACCAGTAGTTTTCTTTCTCTATCAGAAGAGGAGGAGGAGGAGAAGCGCGCAGGGTGGAAGCAAATGCGTGGCCGTGGGGCTTCCCCTTCCTTCGCAAAACAAGAGCAGCGTATCGTAAGATAGGCTCAAGGTAAACACGCCGGATGCCGGTGGTCCGACCGAGCGTTTGGGGGGGTGGGGGGTGGGGGAGGAGGGGCACTGCCGAGATACTGCAATTAGGACAGGTCATTGATTAAACCGGAAGCCGAGGAGGCGCGCGCGACCCGCAGCCTAAAATTCTGGTTTCGTTTCCGGTTCACATTGCGAAAGCTTTCAACCGCGTAATTTACTCCGGTCACGACTATGATTATTACGCAAGCACGAACGTAAACCGAAGGGGAAGCATCTCTGAATTTTGGGGAGCACATTTCGGGAATTTTAGTGAATTTTTGTGACCTTCCGTGGAATTTTTGAAAATTTTCCTAAATTTCCCTAAATTTTTGTATTTTTTTTTTTTAAATTTTCGGAATATTTCTGAATTTGTTCTCAAGTTTCCTGAATTACGAGGTGTACAAAAATTACAGAGTTGTTCCCCCCTCGACGTAAACTCATTCCAGGAAACTTAATCGTATCCAGCTCGATCCAGCCGCAATATACGATCGTAACCATATTCGTAATCGTATCCGAAATCGTATACCGGATGTTTTGGAAGGGTCGCTCTATCCAATCCGACTCGGACTGGGACGCTGCGGGAGGTAAGAGGGATGGAAAGGGCGGGGTAAAGGTGAGGGGAGGGGAGGGTCCCTGCATCGAGCCCACGTGAAAGTAATTAACTCGCGACAAAGGCGCAGCGGGGCGGGGCGGGCTCGGGCTGAGCAAACCACACGAGCACTGGAATAACTAGGGATCGCTGACAGAGCATCTGTATAAAAGTCGACGAGGCAAAGCCAATGCGGTCGATTACGATATTAACCCCGGGCTCAAGGAGTACGGATAACCTAACCCAGCTGTGGCTGCGGCTTGCCGACGGCGGTTGCGAAATATAAAAATTAGATTAAAAAAAAATAAAAAATAAAAATTGTTGGAGGTTGAGTGCAGCAGCTTGTTGTGGTTATGCCGGGGGAGCGTTTCATTCGTCTTGGACCAGCAGCAGGTACGGGCGAGGACGAGTAAAGGAGGAGCGGAATTTACCGGAAACTGCCTCGGGCCGGAAGTCCTGCGAAACGGGCCAAAGGGCACGGATCTCTCCGCGCAACGCAATACCGCATTGTCTTTATTGCTTTTCTCAGTCCTTGTTGTTTCGGACTGACCTCCATGACCCTCCCGACCCACCCCCCGCATCAACAAAAGAAAATATTCGGTTAGAACTTATTTTATATATATATATCCAATAAACCCGAGGGGAAAAAAAAACTTACAGCTACTTCCTGCCTTAAACTAATCACTGTCGAGCGCCGACACTCTTTCTCCCTCTGCCTTTAGCAAAGGTTACGGCACGAGTCGTCAAGTGCGTCGGGGATGAAAGCGCGTGAGGGGAGAAAGTCTGGCGCGGGCTGCTGTGAAGGTAAGGGAAGAGCACAGGAGAATAATCAATTCGAGATGGAGAGATTGCGTGCGGAGTGCCAAATTTCACGCGGCGTGCTATCGGATCGCACGCACAACCCTCCCCCACCCACCTCCCTCCCCCTCTTCCCTGCAGATAAGGCCCGTACTGCCCCCCCCCCCCCCTCAAATTCACTGGCAGCGGTCCGTGGCGCGGGCCACGCCGGATATAGGACATATCAGCGACAATTGCGAAAATGGGTTGTACACGGAACAGGAAAAGCTCAACGGACCAGAGAGGGGGGCGGGGCGGAGTCGGGCGTAAAAAGATATGAGCGGCGGAAGCACCTTTCAGCCACTCAACTTCGCTATACCTCCACCCAGCCAACACAGACCCACTTCCCCTCTGCCCTCTCTCTCTCTCTCTCTCTCTCTCTCTCTCTCTCTCTCTCTCTCTCTCTCTCTCTCTCTCTCTCTCTCTCTCGCTAGAGAGCGGGTTCTCATGTAGTGGGGCTTCATAGCCCTTTTTGAGGATCAGAACACAAATTCAAATTCAAATTCTCTCTCTCTCTCTCTCCCTCCCTCACTCTCTCCCCCTCCATGTCTCTCTCTTGCTCACTCTCTTCCTCTCACTCTGTGTAGCTGGGCGGAACACTTTCAAACTTTCATATTCCATACAGAGAGCCTGCTTGTTAAATTTAACAACAAGGGAGAGCGGTTTATCATTGCATGTCGCTGTGTGCCTTCTTTGCCCCTCCTCCTCCACAAAGCGGGTCGGAGGCTCCGCGCGTGCCACTCTTTTGTTTCCGCTTCCGCTTTTACTATTCTTGCCGATGCACCGCTATATACATACGCCCACGGCGGCCAGCGGGGGAGAGGGGAGGGGGGGAGGCAGCGGAACCACCAGCAGAGGCCTGCGGCCGCACTAAAAGCTGCAGGAAGCCGCAACACCGCCGCACAGGGCACAACAGCCGAATTTAAGGGCAGAATTAAATAAAAATCACGACGGAAAGACGCAGTTGCTGGGAAACGCACCAAGGACTTGGGACAATGGACATGCCGTCGAGACACGACGCATACCACAAAATAATATTGGACAACCGCAGGGGGGGAACAGCTCTGGAATTTTTCTACACTTTGTGTGCGAAAGCTCACAAAATTTTAGGAAAAATTGAAGCTAATATTTTAAACTAATTCAATAATAAATCACAACATTTAAATATTACAATGAAGAGTTTTAGCCCCTTCGGCGCATAGCTCAAGATCTCGTCAGGCCGCCCGCTCTTCTCTGCCCCCCCCCCCCCCAACGCGAGAAGGAGGGGAGGCACCCTTCCCTAGAGGAGCTATCGGCAAATTTAGTGGCAGGAATACGATGAGACAAAACTAAGGCAGCCTCCTCCTCTCTGCGCCGAGCATGTCCACCAGCTGCCGCTGCCGCCTCTCCCGCCTTACAGCGGGCTTCCAGCCGATTGCGCAACCGAGCAGGGGGAAACAACTCTCAAAATTTTGTGCACCTTGTACTTCAGAAAAATAAAGAAAAAAGTTAAAAAAAAACAGTAAAATTCAGGAAAAATCATCAAAATTTAGGTACGATTCAAGTGGAAATTCACAAAAATTCCACTAAAAATCGCAAACATTCACAAAATGTGTAGAGCAGAATTCATAGTTGTTTCCCCCTCGCTACCGCCCCGCCACCACTCCTCCTCCTCCTCCTCCTCCGTCGCCACGCGCGCGCCCCGGAGGTCTGCACCGCAGGCGGCTGTGGGTGCACATCGCGCTGACAGAGCGCCGCGCGCCGCCGGAAGCAGGAAGAAAAGAGTCCCGGCCCGGCCCGGCGGCCCGGCGCGCCATAGAGTGGTAGTAAAGTGAGACGGGCGAGCGTCGGGTTCAGTCCGGCCCGCCACGCCCCGCCCCGCCCCGCCCCGCCCCGCCCTGCCCCACCCCGCCCCGCCACGCCCCGCCCCGCCCGGATCCGATTCAGCACTGTCAGCCGCCCAGCCGCCGCGCCGCGCCTCACCGCACAAAATGGAAGCAATTTGGAAACGCGATAGCGACGAAAACAAGCATGAAGCCCGCGGTGGTGGTGGTGGTGGGGATTATGAATGAGAGATTTCGGAAAGCAAACGCGCGAATCGTAACGAATGCGCGGCCAGCGGCAAGGGCGCTCCTTTCACGTAGAAAGCTTGTTTAAGTGCATCTGACACGTTGCCGATGATGCCGCACGGACGAGAGAAAATGCTCGAGATTATGGAGGTAAATTGCAGGAAGTGTTAACATTACCCCTTCCTGCGGTTTACACGAATGGAGCGGAGTTAACATATTCACAATACCCAACTTAACTCGCAGCGAGGGGGGATTACTCATACATAATGCGTACAATGATTTTTTTATGCCTTTTTTTCCTATTGTTATGATTTGTTTTAATTTTTTGATAATTATTTTTCTGACTTTTCAAGGAAAATTCTTTTACTTTTTCATAAACTTTGATCTTTTACTTCCATTTTTGAATTTTCACCAATTTTATTTCGGCTTTCTGTTCATTTTTTCCCGATTTTTCTGTCTTTTTGTATCTTTCTTCTGTCTTTTATTTTGATTTTTTTTTGAGGCAGTACAATTATTTTTTGAAGCAATCCCCGCCTTGACTCGCAGGTTCTCAATATTTTCTTAAAAAGGAAATTAAAGACAAACTGTTTCTTTTCATCGTGTATCACTTCAGGCACGGTCTCATTCTTTTCTTTCTCGGTTCGCCGGATCGAAGACGGTGCGCAGCAAAAACAATAAACGTGAGACAGATCGAATATAACTGCGCATCACAAAGAGCCAGGATGAAATCATCCCTCCAGATGGCATGCAGAAAAAAAAATACTATGACGTGAAGAAGTGTTTACAATGAGTGATGGATAAGCGATTTGAGACGACCTTCGCAAACATCCAATCGAGATAGAGTTTAGTATAGCAGGGCTGGCAATCAGACGCACCAGAAGAGTGGCGTGGCGTGGCGGGGCACAAGTCGACGGAAGAGCCAGCGGGACGCAGTCCGCACCGGGGAAGACCTTCAATCGCTCCTCGCCACACCACGCTACCTCATCCCTCAGTTTCTTCGGGAAAAGAAAGAAATTACATTCCGCACTCGGTTCCGTTTGGAAAACCCCTCGACGCTCCGAGGTCCTTCGGCGGGGCGGGGCGGGCGGAGCTGGGCGGCATCGAGTACCCGCCTCGCGGCGGTGCGGACGTCCGGGCGCGCGTGCGCACACAGTCATACAACTGGAGTTACACCGCTTGTTGTCTTATTGCGAAAACAACAGTTAAAATTTCACTGCACCAACGTAAATGAGCTCACTCCCTACGGCTTTATCATTTCTCAAACCTAAAAACTTCACTGTGAAAAATAGTCGTAAGTTTACGGGAAAATTCTCCACGAAGTGCAGTTGTAAAATTACAATTGCAAATCGTAAAGTTACAAGCACTACATCGGCTTGAAATTCATTCACGAGCAAAAAAGGCCCGTCGTAAATTTACAACATATTTCGTAAATCACGATTAACAAAATTTATCGTAAATCTACAAAGATATTTTTCAGAGTGTTATGAGCCCAACTGCATCTAATATTGTCCCACTTGCTTCTTAGCTTTACTAGGATACAATCCCGTACAAAGCCCGCAGACACATGACCGCACCTGACGTTTAGTAATGGCGGCTTGTTTCAGTTTAAGCTCCCCTGCACTTGAATGTATCATCGGCAGCGCGCCGAGAAGGCCAGGCCACCCCCTCAGTCACTGGCGTGCCGCGCGCGCGCCCCCGCGCTGCTGGCTAAGGCGTCCCCATCAATTGCCCTGAAACTGGAGTGGAGTGGGGTTCGGGGTCGGTCGGGACGG
The DNA here is from genome assembly GCA_029379305.1 of Frankliniella fusca. Taxonomy (NCBI): domain Eukaryota; kingdom Metazoa; phylum Arthropoda; class Insecta; order Thysanoptera; family Thripidae; genus Frankliniella; species Frankliniella fusca. The sequence goes on from JAHWGI010000306.1 coordinate 158,066, forward strand.
CAGAGGATTGTGTGCGGGCGGGGGAGCGCCGAGGCAAGAGAATATAAAATTGATTGAAGAGCACACTGTGTGGAAGGCAGCAGTCGACAGAAGAGCGACGCCGCCTCCCTCTCCCCCTCGCCCCCCACGCCTGTCGCGAGATTGCGAAAAATTAAAATGAGAGACACCTGGACATGCTAAAGGGGAGGTCAAGAGGCCAGAGGAGGGGCGAAGGCCGGGCGCGCACCGGGAGGAGAATACGAACCATGCACAACTTTTTCTTTTTTTTTCTCTCACGAACTCCTGCTGATGCTGCTCGCGATGGAAAACTTGTTCTCTTTGACAGAGGAGTCTGCTCCAGCGGCCCCGCGGACACAGCGCGACCGTCCGCCGCGTTCACCACGTGAAAAATAAATAAAGTCGCGCAGGGACCGTTCGCCTTTGATCTTGGCTCGCCGGGAGCGGCTGCAACGGCGCACAACGCCAAGCAGGTTACCCAAACGCGAGAATCAAGCACATTTGTGAGAGTGTGAATGTCCCGAAGGGATGTTCACTTCTGTAATACCAGCTGTACACCTGACATTGCTAAAAAATAAAACGGTATAATGCTGACGGTACGCACCGTAAATTTGACACCTGGTCCCGGACCGTAATTTTCGACTACGGTCTGAATCTTACGGCGCACTCCGTATCCTTCAAATATGTTGGGGAAGTTCAATGGAACAAATTCCGTTCACAATGAAGTACAGCGTGTACCGCAAGCCGCAAGGGTACGTTACGGTCTGAGCGTACACGAAAACTACGGTACGGACCGTAGGCATACCCTAACTCCTTTCAGTATTTTTAACAGTGGACTGGAACAGTTTCCTGGAAGGCAAATACCCACCCACTCGGAATGTCAACTTGGAAAATCCGGACAAGAGTGTGGGAATTCCCACGCACCTTGATCACCTTAACTTATTTCAGTCCCCGAGTGGGGATTCACCTCACCCTTCACCCACGCGCGTGACATTCACACAATTTGGGTATTCAGTGTGAAAGCGACACTGCATTTCGACAAACGCACACAGCGCTTTAATCGACAAAGCAGATTCAAATTTTAAAGAAATAACATTTATTATTATTATTATTATTTTTTTTTTAAGAAAACAACTTGAAATGTATCCGCATGAACTGGGATCTACCTACTTTCTCGAGGCAGCGAGACTCGTACCGATATTGAATGGCACGTTTTACATACACCTGCTTGCGTTCAGAAATGGGAAGGCGCGGCAAGCACGATATAGCACACCTGGTGGCGGCCTGCACATGAACATATACACACTAGCATGTGTACACAGACAGGCGTTCAGGCGGAGAGTGCCGGGCTAGAACCCACCCCGCTCACGCTGCACTGCAAAGTGTTTGCAGTAATCAAATTTATTTCAGTTCCCCAATCCACAGATGATAAAAACTTAAACTTTTACTTTTCGATGGTACAGTTTACTTTGATACACGCTCGGGTACTGCTGGGGAAAAAAATAGCAGCCAGGCGTTTCTCACTTTCTCCAGCGGGAAAATCTATGGGTCATTAAGGCTGAACCCCCAACCACGCTGCCAACACCACAGCATTAGGCAGCAATTGCAGTGCGGCTGCTAAATACACGTGGAACATGCGCTAAAGGGTTCACGGTTCACGGCGCGAGTGTGGTGGGGAGGGGAGGGGGCACCTGGCTCGCTGCCACCACTCTGAATAATTGTTTACGACGAGAAAATTTTCCACGAAGTGCAGTTGTAAAATTACTGTTATCAATTGTAAAATTACAAGCGTAATTTATCAATTTAGAATTCAATCACGAGCGCGAATGGGTTATGGCGTAAGTTTTCAACATGTTTCGTAAATCGTAATTCAAAAAATACATCGCACTTCTACAAACATATTTCGAGCAGAGCTGATGGTGGAGGAATTAGCGCCCCTGCGGGCCGGCGGGTCACCGCGGCAGGCCAGCACAGCCCCGCCCGGCGCCCGCTAAAACTAAACACCTCCCGGCTACTGCAAATTAGAAGACCAGCGCGCGCGGCGCGGGGAACACAGCAGGGAGAGAGCGCTTGCCCCCACGTCGACCTGAATGACTCATCAGTTGGGTAATCAACGGCACGCGGACTCCATGCAAATAATGAAGCGCGCGGTCCAAAATGTCAAACGGCAGGATCCCCGGCGGGGCGGGGTGGGGCGAGGTGGGGCGGGGCGGGGTGGGGCAGGGCGAGTAGGGCACGACGTCTCTTCTTTCATCTGGCCGTGCCAACGCGTACCGCGACGCCCGCCCCGCATCAACCTCTTCCCGCCCGCCGGTCACCCACCGGTCACCCGCCAGTCACTCACCGGTCACCCGCTGCTAACCCACCGGTCACCCGCCGGTAACCCGCCAGTCAGCCGCCGGTCACCCACCGGTCACCGCCCTCCTGAACCCTATAACGTCGCATCTCGCCTTGAGCGCCGCCCAAACATACAAAATGTATAACAGTGACGCCTGGTGCAGCGGTGTCTCCTCTCTCTCTCTCTCTCTCTCTCTCTCTCTCTGTTCCTTCCCTCCTCTCCAATATTATCCCGAGGGGGATACGTCCGCCCGCAGCCCCCGCCGTGGCCACGCGGCAATAACCAAGCGAAGCGACCGCAGCAGCAGCCCGGCGGGCAAAAGTGTGGGGAAATAACCGCTGAATTTGGTGTACAAAACTCGTGAATTGGATGTGAATTGCCTTGAATTGGGTGTGAATTGGCTTGAATTGACTAAGAATTGGACTGAATTAGGGTGTGAATTGGCTTGAGTTAGTGTGTGAATTGGTTTAAATTGGCTTGAATTGGGTTTGGATTGGCTTGAATTGGGTTTGGATTGGCTTGAATTATCTTGAATTGAAATTAGATTTGAATTAGGTTGAATTGGCTTGAATTTGTTTGAATTGGACTAAATTTGATGGATTAGTGGTGTACACCAAGTCCGAGGTCCCTTAGGTAAATCTACAACGCAACAGGTGTCTCTAGGTAAATCAATTTCCGAGGATATGACATATGCTTTCGGTATCGTACGTTACAGTCCGCAAAAGCTGAAGTAAGACATACTAATCACGACGCTTCGCGCGCTGTCACACGCGTCACAGGGAAAATATATTTTTATTTTCTACATTTTATCCGGTCATTTTTTGCTGCTTTGTAACGATTCACAAATTACAATAAATTACAATTTTGAAAAATTTAGGCAGGCTTAACTTAACACCACTCAACTATCGTTTCTGCAATCTTTCGGCATATAAACTTTACCAGCACTATTTTCCGCAGTTGCACTGAGAAAACGACGTCTAGGTTTCTAAGAAGTTTAAAAAAAAAAAAAAAAAAAAAAAAAAAAAAAAGCAGCTCTTATGCAGAAAATAAACAGGGATTACAGGTGTGCATGAAAACAAGGGAGGAAGTTTATTTTCCCGTGGATTAAATTACTTTCCGCGCGGGGGTGAGAAAAGAAAGCAGGCAGGCGACTCCGGCCAACGCCCCCGAACAGGCAAACGCGTCTCAGGCGCCACGCCCGCAACGGAGCGAGTAGGCGGCCGCGCCCCAGTTGTATCCCACCGACCGCCGAGGCACCGAGGGGGGTCACTCATACAAAATAAGTACTTAAATGCAATTCTATTTTATTTCATTGATTTTTTTTTCATTTTCTATTTTTCACTGAAAATCTCTGTCACTTTTTGATAAATTTTGATCTTTACCCCAACTTTTGATTTCTTTCTTTTTTTTTGCGTTTGGTTTTTTATTTATTTCTCGATTTTTCCGATTCTTCTGTATCATCCTAATTGATTTTTTTAAAATGATTTTTTCTTTTATTTGTAGCCGCACAATGATTTTTTTTTTTTGAGGTGAATCCCCCCGCGCCGCCCGCCACGCTGCAGCTCATCGCGCGCCACCCCTACTTTACGACGCGGTTGTGGCCACACAGCACTTCTGCCGCTGCCGCCGCCGCCGCCGCGTCCGGACCCGGACACAGCGCAATCGAAATGCATGAGCGACTCGTGTGGCTGCCGCCCCCGCCGCGCCGCCCCCGCCACCCCCGCCGCCCCCGCCGCCCCCCCCCTCCCCCGCCGCCACCCCCCGCCGCCGCCGCCCCTCCGTCGCCGCTCTACTCCGCAGCGAGGCAATTTACCTCCGCCACGCCACTCAAACGCTTCAACGTCACACAACGCAAACGGGGCGCTCGCGCGCGCGGCGCGCAGCCCGGGGGAGGAGGAGAACGCAAGGGTCTCTGCCGTGTGCGGAAGAGGGGGGGGGGGAGGGGGGGGACTCGGGACCCGAGACATAATCCGGTAAAACACACGGCGAGGTCTCCGCTCCGGCGGCGGCAGGGGTGAGAGAGATAGGGTCGCGGGAGGGAGCGAGAGATGAGGAGCGAGGGAGGGAGAGAGAGAGACAGCAGCAGGCGGAGCGGAGGTAACAAGAGGTGTGGGGAAAAAAAAGTGACAAACGTGGTGGAGATACGACCAGACTGCAACTGAAAAAAGGGACGCACAGATCCGCGAGCACTTCCATAAAAATAAATAAAAATGAAAAGAGCAACGAATGCTCAACGCTGTTCAAGCTGGAGCAGCGCTGTCTGTCACGCTTAGAGTTCAGACAGCAACTGCTGTTCGTTCCCACTCCGTTTTCACAATCACTCTCGCGAGTGGATTTTTACCGAGGGGAAAGCAACTCTGATGAATATTTGGACAACTCGTAAATCAGAAGAAAAAGGAGAAAAAAAAGAAGAAACTTTAAACAAATCAGGAAAATTCACAAATACTAAGAGTAATGCCGAGGGCTCGAAAACTTCAGTAAAATTCAGAAACATCCAGAGAATTCAGAGCCTATGCAGCACAAATCCACCCCAAAAACGGCAAAACCTGCGCGTAAAATCCAACGAAATCTTGCGCATAGCCCGCCCTAGTCTCTTCCTTAAAGAAATCTTGTGTACTCTTACATCGAAAGTGTTTGCCTCCCCTCTTCGCCCCGCGAGACCTCACGTCGAGCAGCACGCACGCAGGACTCGCAGCGCTCCCGCGGCCGCAAAACCCGTACCCTTCTTTGCCTCCCAACTTTACGCACTTTTACGCCACGTCGCGCGCGGGTGTATAGGGCAGAACAAACAGCCCGCTCTCCGGCCAGGTGTGCGCGTGCGCGCCCAACCTCATGTTTATACTACGTTTAATCTCGCACGGGAGAATAAGGCCTGCCTGCCTGGCGCGCCGGTAGTGCGGCGGCGGTGGCGGGGTGCGTAGGGGTGGCTTGGCGTGGCGTGGCGGAGGTGTTGCGGTGGCTCCGCGGTATGGCGTGTGTCGTATTCACTTAAGAATCATTATGGGAAAACTTAACGGCAGCAGCGTGCGCGTAGCGGCCCATCAGCCTTATCTTGGCATATGTGTGTATTTTGTAACAAAGCTTTTCATTGAAAATCGTCAAACGATAACCACAGTATACTTCGAATGTATGACAACGCGAGGCAATGCTTTTTCGGATCGTAACTTACAGACAAAATACAGTATGTGAATACGACAGTGGCGTGGTGCGTGGTGTAGCAGTAGCTACTAAGCGGTGGACGGGGGGAGAGGGGGGGGGGCTCGCTTAGAAAAATCATGGTACGGCCCACAACAAATCATTTAGAAATCAAAATAATAACAAGAAGAAAAATCTGAACAATCGAGAACAAATGATCAAAAAATCACGTGAAAAGTAAGAAATAATGAGGGAATTTTTTTTTATCAAATATCAGAGACAAAAAATTTTCAGTACTCTCTTGGAGGGGAAAAAACGTAACATTTAAAAAAAAAATCTTAAAAAGTCAATAAAATCATTGTCTCTTTTTGCATCAGTAATCCCCCCCCTGGCGGTGGCGTTGCGGTGGCAGGCCCGTGCGGCGGGACGCTGCTGGTGGCGGGCGCCCGCGCCCCTGGCGCGCCCTGGCGGCGACCGTAACCCTATTTCACGCTCGGCTGCCCCGCCCTGGCCCCTGCCTGCACTGCTTTTTACATTTTCATTCGATTTCCCGTCCCGACAGTGACCTGCGCCTCCCGCCACCTGTAGCGCGCAGACGCCACAAAGGCGGCCCTGCTCCAGCTACCCGCTCCATATTTAACGCGCACAGCTAACGCGTCGGTCGGGGAGCTCTGATGGGTCGGCCGGCCGAACCCCTTAAAAGCACGTTAGCCGATCGCCCTTGTGGTCGAGCCGCAGCGCGGGTCGGGTCCGGTCGGGTCGGCCGTCGGCCCCAGCGGGCCAGGCCAGGCGGTCGGCGGCAGCGGCGCCCGCTCCGCAAGCCTCCCTCGGGAAATCGGCCGCACGGGTGTCCTGCAAAAGCTCGCCGCCCCTCCAACACTCTCAGTCGCTCCCTGCTACCCGCGCAGCCGCGTTTTGTACCTTCCATTCCTGAGAGAGGCAGGCTGCACCTTGGTCATGCACCTTTTCATTTTATTTATTTTCCACACGGAAAAAAAAATAGCTGTCAGGACTAATAAATTAGCTAATCTTGGGATAGACAAGAAATTCGCTGTGGCAGCTAAGAGCAGTTGCCACAGCGATGTTGTCGCTGGGGGCCTACCGGTTTGTTCTGACAACCATTGGGGTGTTTTGCTGTCTAACTTTTGACTGATGTGGCAACCAACTCTTCGGTGCCACACTTGGCGCCACAGTGAACTCGGGATTATATATGCCCAAATCAGCTAATTTGTTAGTTCTGAGGACTAATTCTTTTTTCCGTGTGCATGAGCTCAGAATTAATTATTACTCGCGACTAGCGCGACACAAGAGAAACCGTGAGCTGCTATTTAATTTATTTTTCTGACACCCGCGAGTCCTATAAACGCGAATTTGGGCACGTGTTGGGTGGAAAGGAGGGGCACAAAAGGAAACAGGGGTTTTTCTGTAATCCTGCCGTGTGTGGCCACTGCGGCTCCAGCAGCCCCCCCCCCCCCCCCTCCCCTCCGCCTCTCAACCAAACGTGCCGTAAATGGCAGACAAGCTGTAAATTGAATGGCCTTGCGGACGGCCAGCGGCCAGTCAACACGAGGACCTCCGAGTATATGACGTAATTGTTCCCTTAACGGCTCATCCAGGCCCACATCAAGCCCTCTTCAGCCGCCTCCGTTCCTTTATTCCTTCCCCGCCAGTTTCCTTTCAGCCGCTACGGTGTCGGTTTACGGTACCTTGTATCGAGCTAGGGGGGGCGGGGGAGCGGAAGAGAGGAACTTTATAACAAAACAAATAAAATAAAAATTGTGGAATAAAAATACAAAAAGTGTAAGAAAAAACCAAACAAATATTCCTCTACAGTTCATAGGAGTACCTACACGACACGCCCACGCTGTAACCTTACTGAAAAAACACTGCAGCCTCATTAGAGCCACACTGATGCCGGAGGGGCGGCTCACTTCAAAAACTCATCGTACAGCCCCAAAAATCATTAACAAATTTAAAAAGAAAAAATCAAGAAGACACAAAAAAATCCAAAAATTGAAAAACAAAATGAACGAAAAACTTTTTCTTCGAAAAATCAAAAGTAAAATAATAATTAAATAATCAAAAGTCAAAAAAACACAGTTTGTATGAGTGATCTCCCCACTCACTGAAGCATCACTGGACACTCACTGGGGCCCCGGCCGCCCCGGCCGCTCCGGAGCACGTCACGAGCGGGACAGTGCCGAGCATCATTAGGGTCCACGGTCGGGTCACTTCCTGACCCCCTGTATACTCTGGAGCCACCGGAGCCGCCGCTGGAGCAGGCGCTGGACTCGCTGCTGCGCCTCCAGCGAGAAAGTAAACCGCTACATGGCCGCGCGACCTTGTTACGAGCGAGACAGACAGAGAGAGAGAGAGAGAGAGAGAGAGAGAGAGAGAGAGAGAGAGAGAGAGAGAGACGGCATTGAGCAGCCCGAGCTCTGGAAGGTTGATGATAGGGGACAAAAGGAGGGGACGAGTTGGGGGAGGCGGCGGCGGGGGCGGCGCACTAGACTCCTTCGTTAGCCCGCAGGTAGCCAAGGGGTCGGGGCTAATCCCGCAGCTCACGGGAGCCCCCCCCCCCCCCTCCCCCAGCTGCACGGTGCCGCCGCCGAGCCCTTGGGGGTCACGGCCTGGCCCGGGCTCAGGCTCAGGTCAGGACAACAGCGGGCAACTAAATCTGGTCCGGCGGGCCCCAGCGGGGCCGCACGCTGGCTCAGTGTGGAACTAATAGGTTTTCGGGGCATGCAGAACAGGTCAGGATGCCGGCGGCAGGCACGCGCTGGCGCCGGGCGGGTGTACAAGCAAGCTCCCCGGCGATCGATGGAACATTAAGCCAACCTGGTGCGCTGCCGGCGAGGGGGGAACAACTCTGAAATTTTTAGCAGATGATACATCTTAGCAAATATAAAATAAAAAGAAACTAAAGAGAACTGATGTTTCATCGGCTTGTACTCTCGCAATAGTATAGAGCGGGCCGGGTTGTCACAGCGCGCGGCGGTGCGGCGGCGCGTGTGCAGGCCTGGAGAGGGGGAAGCCAGGCGGGCCAGGCGAGGGGGTCGGGAGGGGGAGGTGGGGCCAGCGGGGCCTGTGGGGCCGAGGCAGGGACCAGGCGAGGCTCCAACCCTTGGTATTGTTGCCTTGCGGCGCCCGGCGCCCGGCGGCGCCACGCTCGCGGCTCTCCCGAGTGTAACACATTTATAGCAGTATGTGCCAGACTCTGGGTGGGTCGACCCGCCAAACACATGCGTAACGGTGGCTGACTACCCAAACCCCGTTGTAAGTGCAGAAGGCGCTGAAATAAAATTATTCGTACGCACATTTTCGTAACGTCGCCTTAATACACAAAAGTGCAAGACATAATAAAGGTGTCAGCTAGCTTTTACTCCCAAGTTCAAAAACCAAGCGCGTACCCTGGGTATATTGTACCTAGGGGGGACTGATGGATGGCTCAATGGCTCGAAGCCCGCGAGGCGCAACACAGCAAAATCCAAAATTAAAATCAGATTTTAGTATCATCTGCTTTCATTTACAATCTTGATTGAAATTTTTTGTACACATTGTCGTTCAGGAAAAAAAAAGAGAAATTCAGGGAAATTCAAGAAAAAAAAAGGAAATTAAAAAAAAATCAGAAAAAGAAAGTTGAAATTCAAGAAAAAATTATGAAAAAAAAATCAAGAAAAATCTACAAAGATATAGGAAAATATCCCGAAAATTTAAAAATTTGTACACCAACATTCGGAGTTGTTTCCTTCTGGGCTGATGCTGGGCTGAGCCCACGCGGGGCCTGCTGCAGCGCCAACCAGCATCAGTAGCAGGTCAGCGACACGACGTCCTTTTGCAGTGTGCAAAATTGAGCATTCCAGTCCAGCAGGGGAGGCTTACCCGGCCAAACGGGTGAGGGAGCGGAGGGGGGGCGGAGGGAGCTGAAACACGGCTGCGCGCGTGTAGGTTCTCTCTCCGAAAGGAGCAAACAAACGCACACGCACAATCGCGAGCGAAGCTGTATTCAGCGGAAAGGTAATTGAATTCCTCGGGCGGGGCGCACGGGGCGCGGGGTGGACAGCGCGGGGGCGGGGCGGGGCGGCGGGGGCGTGGGTACTTGGATGGAGCGCAAAGGGGAAGGAGGTAAATATACTCCTCGCCTCGGGAATCGACCACGACAACACGTTGGAGGGGATTATTACTTGACGAGATCTACCTGGCGTGAACCGCGATTCCGACCCGCACTGCTCTCGCGGCCGCTCCCCAGAGGTCAGGCGGAGCTTGCTGCGCCCCGCCCCGCCCCGCCCTCCCGGCAGCGCAATCGGCAAAAAGCAGAAAACGCTAAATTTCCCATGACGAGTCGCACTACAAGAAAGTAGTTGGGGTCACCTTACATTAGGAAAGTGAGAGGTACCCAGGGGGCGGAAAGCACTTCCACACCGCCAACCCCTAGAGGTCAAGGTGGCTTGCAGAGGGAGGAGTCACTTCGAAAAATCATTATACAGCTCTCAAAACATCATAAAAATCAAACCGCCAGCCGCCAGAAACAGGTGAATAATTTTCACAGAGTCGTTAGGTCAGCTTCAAATATCTATGTTTATTTTCGGGTAGTTCAAACTTCAATTAAATTCTCGAGGCACATCCGTCGAGCTCGGCGGTCAGTACCTAACTATACAACCCCTTCTGTCCCCTTACTCCAACCCAGCCAAACCCCAATCCTCTATTTCCCAAACCACACACATACACACATACGCGCGCTGGCACACACACGCACAGAGGGGAGACTAGCGGCCACCAGCATAAACGCGTCAGGGTCGACACCAACACGAGCCGTGCCACGTCGCTATACATAACAAGTTGACTCACCTAGAGCGCACTGGCCCCGGACCGCCCCGCCCCGCCCCCCGGCACAGCCTGAGGCTGACTAGCCCCACCCCGCCGCACCCCTGCCTGCCCTCTGCGCTGTGCGGCCTCCCGCGTGAGGAATCCTGAGCAGCTCCATCCCCACACCCACCCCAACACACATACACACAAAAAACCTCACAAAGAGGCCGCGGCAGCCGCGGGTGTGTTTGCGTTGTACCAAAAGATGAAACAAATAAAAATAAAATAAAGCAGCCGCACCACCACTCGTCGTATAACGCTAGCAGGGCGCGCGAGGCACCCCCGGCGACACGCCCTTCTTGTCCTTCCTGACGTCAGCCCCCCACCGCGATGCATGCGGCACGTTGTTTCTCCCGCCACAATCAAAGTCTCGCGCGCGACGCTCCCTATAAATCTCCTCGCTCCTCTCGCGGGCGGCAGAGTGCGCCACCGCTCCACAGCGACAGCCCGAGGGGCGATACCGCCAGCACGGCGACGGGCTGCGAGTGGGCCTCTAAACACCGCAATGTGTCGTGCGCGAGCGGAAAGCAGCTCAGAAATGTGTGTGCAAGTCGTGATTTAAAAAAAAATCAGAGAAATTCAGGAAAATGACGAGAAATTGACCAAAATTTAGGTGAAATTTAAGCAAAAATGTACAGAACTTAAATAAAAATTCAACTAAGTCTAGAAAATTCCCGAAAATTCATAAAATTTGAAGATTAAAACTCCCAACGGTTTTGTGACCGGGATGGCAAATTTTCAAATGAGACAAAAAAAAATAGATTGCAATTTTAGGATCAGTAGCCATATCCACCTCGCAGTTCTTTCAATTTCTTAGGCGATTTCTTGAGATGGAATTCAAGGGCGGTGGGACACGGCGACCATAGGGCCTCGTGGACTCATCCTAGTTGGTGTTCCGCTGTATAAAGGGCGCAGGCAAAGAGGCCGACCAAAGTGTATATGGGATGGGCAGTGGCGCGACACAGGTGGTAGCCGCACGCTCGGTTGGGAGGGACGGAAGGAACATGGTGGAGATATACAAGACAGCAGCGTAGCACGACGTGGCAGGGCGGGGAAGCGCTGCCGAGCGCTGCGCTCCAGCCGCCAGCCGCCCAGGCTCACCATCAGTGAAACAAGTTTACCCGGATATCGGATATCCCTCACAAAAGCGCGCGGCCGGGATAGCTTTTATCGTCGGAGGGCAGTGGCCGCCTTTAGGCCGCGGGCCTCGCCTCGGCCTCGGCTCCAGCCTCAAGCGCGGGGCGGGCCCAGGGGCCGGGGCCGCAACGGTCCGTCCGCGGTCCGACAAGGCGCCCCCCCCCCCCACCCCCGGACACTCCTCCTCCCTACAGCCGCGCGAGAGCGCCGAGCGGGACCCCATGTGCGTCTGTCAGAAGATGGGGCGGCGCTGCCAGCCGCGTTTTAAATACAAAAAAATAATAAAGAAACAAAATAAAATACAAATCTTGCATGAAATGAACACGGTATATTCCAACGAGTGACGCGGAGGCGTGAGGTGAGGTCAGAGGTGTACCTACAGCCGAGGGAAAGACAACTCTGAATTTTGGTGTACAAATTTTGTGTGAATATTTGAGAATTCTTGTTAGAATTTTTCCTAATTTTCTGTAAAATTTGGGGTGTTTTCCGGAATTTTTCTAATTGTCTCTGAAATCGTCTGAATTTTTCTGATAATTACGAGGTGTACGAAAATTTCAGAGTTGTTTCCCCCTTACAGCGCAGCAGTGTGGAGGCTACTGGACTGTTGGTCCGCCCCCGCAGTGGACCAAAGTGATCGGAAACGCGAACCACTTACAGTCACGCAGCCCCGTGCCGGGAGGAGAAGTCAGGGCCGCGGGCGGTACTTGTCTAGAGAGGTGTGCGCGGCCACTTCGAATTGAATTAGGGCGGCATTCAATAGTAATCCCATCGTCATCGCACAAATTCGCGCAAGCCTCCCTCCCACTTTCAATTGGCGCCATAGCCAGCGGCACTCACCAGCACGTAGACGGCGAAGGGCATGACGAGGACGGCGACGAGCAGGTCGGCGAGGGCGAGGCTCACGATGAAGTAGTTGGTGGCACCCTGGAGCGCGCGCTCCCGGCACACGGCCAGGATCACCATGACGTTGCCGAAGAGCGTGAGCACGGGCACGAGCACGAGCAGCAGCGCCCAGTACTGACTGTGGCTCAGGAAGCCCGTGGGCGTGTGCCGGACCGCCGTCGTCATGTTGCCCGACACCGAGTCGTTGGACCAGGACGCGCCGTCCACCGCCAGGTTGACGCCGTTCTCGTCCGGGAACAGCGAGAAGCCGTACGGGTCCGTGTAGTTGGAGGCCCAGCCGTCCGTCGCGTTGAGCAGGTCGCCCAGGGTCGCGTTGGCCTGCTGCCAGTCCACGCCGACGCCGGGGGTCGTGCCGTTGGAGGCGGCGAGGGCGGCCGCGGCCGCGGTGGCCGCCGCCGTGGTGGCGACGTGCTCGCCGGCCATGACGGAGGTGGGGACCACGTCCCGGGGCGCGAGGGCGGCCGGGCTGCGGAGGACAACAACAAGACCGTCGTCAGCAGCACTCCCGAGGGGAGAGAGAAACAACTCTGAATTTTAGTTAACGATTTTTTTGTGAATTTTTTGTGATTTTTTTTTCTAGAGAACGCTTCAGAAATTTTTGCAAGTTTTGCTTAATTTTTTTCTGATTTTTTTTTTTAATTTCCTGAATTTTGCGACATGTTTCTTTTTTTTTGAATTTTTCTCAATTTTACTGATTTTTTCTGCATCGCTCTGAAATTTTCTGCACTGCTCTGAATTTTACAGTATTACGAGGTGCACATAAAAATTCCAGAGTTGTTTCTCCCTCGGGGCACCCTCCCGATACTCACATTTCGGCGGTGACCAGTCTCGGCGGGGAGGTCTTGGCGGAGGACCTCCAGGTCGGCGGCGACGTGGCGCTGCCGCTCCCCCATCCGGTCCAGCCCCATCCTCGGGGCAGAAGCGTCGCGACGCCCGGCGCCGGGACTCCCAGTGGCGCCATGCCGTCATGCTGCGCGCCGCCGGCACCGCCCCGGGGCCTCCCGCGCCATGTCTCCTGCAACAACCATAGAGTTACTCTGTCTCCCTCGCACCAAAGCCGCGCGAGCGTGCGATCTCTCTCTCTCGTTCTCATACACTTTTGAACTGATCCCATATAGGTGCACGTCGGCACCGCCGCACACGATAGCCAGCGAGCGCAGAGTCGGTCCGACACGCGAGGAGGATACGGATGTGTGTCTCATATCTCGCCCAAGTCCGGTCCCGACAGATCAACTCCACTCCGCCGAGCCGCCCCGCCTCGCCACGCCCCGCCACGCCCCGCCTCGCCACGCCCCGCCACGCCCCCTTAACCAATCTTCCTCTATTTCGCCGGAGCAGCTGGCGCGGGGGTCCGGGCCGGGGCTCGGCTATCGCGGCGGCCCACGTCCGAGTTGGCAGACTTGGAACTCCTTCGTGTAGTCCGCTGGGCCGCGCCGCGCCGGGCGAGTGCCGCAGTCCCAGGTGAAGTTTTGGTATCGCAGCGCCATATCTCTCCCCGGGTGACCCGCGGGTGGGTTGGGCCCCGCCGCGGCCGCCGCGGCCAGAAGACTCGGGGCGGCGGCAGCGGGGGGGCCCAGGGGGGCCGGGCTGCGCAGCGGTATCCAATATTCAGTGAGCGACAATACACACCGCACACAGTGCCGTCCTTCCTCCTCCTCCTCCTGCAACCCTGCAGAACTCACCCACCCCGCCTCCCCCACGAGGGGAGAGTCATTTTAAAAAAATCAATGTACGGCCCCCAAAAAATAATTTTAAAAACTTTTAAGAAATTAACAAGAAAGATACAGAAAAATCCGTAAAATCGTAAAAAAGATAATCAAAAAACGAAATAGAATTGAAAATGTTCAAAATTTCCAGTAAAAGATCAAAATTTATCAAAAAGTGACAAATTTTCCATGAAATGCAAAAAGGAAAATTAAATTAAAAAAATGATAATAAAGAAATAAAAAAGTAAAAAAAAATTATTGTACACATTTTAAATGAGAGATTCCCCCCGAGCCCCGCCCCGCCCCGCGCGGCCCGGCGGAGAGCGCCCGCGCGAGCCGGGGTAGGCCACCGGCGGCACGCGGGAGTCGCGTCCGACCTCGGGTTGCATACCCCCCAGGCGCTCTAGGGCAAGCCGCCCCGCCCCGCCCCGCCCCGCCCCGCCCCGCCCCGCCCCGCCCCGCCCCGCCCCGCCCCGCCCCGCCCCACCCCGCCCCGCTCCACCCGCGCCCGCGTGACATACGAGCCTCGCGCGCCGCCCTGCCATGGGCTCGGATTGCAGTTCTCGGAACTCGTCTCTGCCGTTTCCGCCGGGTCCACATACATACAAACCCGCCGCACCCTACTCTCTCTCGCACTTAAGACACAGCGGGGGCAGCGCGCGCGCGGGGTTATTCCTGAATGCAAGACTTTGCGAATTCATATCTGCGCGAACTTCGTACAAGCGGGCGTCTGCTTGTGTTTGTGCATGCGTGTGTATGGGTGCCAGAAGTTTCATTCATACACTTGGACAAGAGGTGAGAATCAGCTGTTTTCACTCGCATACGTAGACAAGAGTTTATTCACGAACGCATCTCTCATAAGAGTTTCGTAGGGGTTACGGGGGAAAAATCCAAGAGAAACGTCGTAAAGTTACAAAATTATGCTGTAAAATAATAACATCGTCACGATACTTCGACAAACTTCCTTAAACGAGCAAAAGCAGCCCTTCGAAAATTCTTCTGTGTAGAAGACGTTTTTCGAAAGTGTCTCCTCTGGCATCACACACACAAACACACACACGTCGGAGCTCGCGGCAGCCCCACAGCAGTGCCGACACCGATCACAAAGAACAATCTCAGAGAGAGAGAGAGAGAGAGAGAGAGAGAGAGAGAGAGAGAGAGAGAGAGAGAGAGAGAGAGAGAGAGAGAGAGAGAGAGAGAGAGAGAGAGAGAGAGAGAGAGAGAGAGAGAGAGAGAGAGGGGGGGGGTGAAAGGAGGCGGCCACGGCCACTACAAAGACGAGCCGAGTGACGAGAGCGGCGTAAAGGCGCGTTCTTGGGGCGGGGCGAGGCGCTGGAGGAGGCAGCAGACACAACAGCGGCCCACCACACACACCACAACAAGCAGTGCTGCAAGCGCTACGGGTTCTATTATTAACAGCGGGCAGAGAGGCCAACAGGTAGCCAGCCGAGTCTGGCCTGCCTGCCTGCCTGCCCGGTCGCACCGCGCCGCCGCACTCTCGCCTTTAATGATTCCGCTCCTATTCGATACAGGTCGCCACACCCCGCCCCGCCCCGCCACACCTCGCCCCGCCACGACGCCCCGCCCACCACACCGCCGCGTCGTGGGCGTAAATAAAAAGCACACTCAGCTCTACATGGAGTCACTGACCTAACAGGCTCTCTCCCACACTCCTCCGCAATCCGCATCCCTTTAAATTCACTTTCTACAAAAAAAAAAAAAATTAAAAAAGAAAACACTTTTTTCTCTTCCCCCGTAACGCTTTTTCACCGCGCTGCTCGACCGCACCACTGAGTTTTGTGTGTGTTTATTTGCTACTTTTTATTTCATTTCTTTTTATTCCACGCATTCGCAATAATTTGTTTCGTTATTAAATAACACGTGGAAATAAAACAAAGGAGAAAAATGAGGAGTAAACTATATATATACATACACGAGAGAACATAATTATTGTTTACGACCTGTTGAGTCTGAAGGTTGTATAGGGTCTGCCAAATTTCGCAGACTGCGAAAGTAAAGGGGATCCAAAAGCAGCTCCCTGCCTCTCACCCCACTCCACGTCTTGAAGGCGAAGTGGAAAAAAAAAAAGAAAAATAAAGTGAAAAGGGATGGTATTTTTCTCCTCCCCCGGCCGGCCCTGACAGCGCGAGGGGAGGGGCGCAGATCACGGACAGGTACCAGGCTGGCAAACTCATTAGGCGTTCCTAATTCGCGTTATTTATCTTGGAAATTTGGCTCGATTCCACCTCCCGCCTCCGCGCCTCCACGTCGAGGGCTCTCGGGCCTCAAACCCCATCGCCCGCCCGCGCCCCCCTCGCGCTGCGCCGCACTTCCCGCCTAGCTGACCGGTATCAGAGGATCTACCAATACCACTCCCAATGTAGCCACAGTGCAGGAAACCCATTCAACGTACATCATTGGAAGGGTAAAATAACGAGCTAAAGTCCTTTTTAAACAGAAACATCGTTTGCATCAGTTTCGCCATCATATTCGTGAAAAGGCGGAAAAATTCCTGCAAGATTATGTTACTAAAGCGATCTCTCAGTAGTTTCATTCGCCACACTGATAAGTTCTAACGATAGCAAGTGTTCCATATGCGACAAATTTGCTTGCTTCGGGAGCAGGATTCACAGTGCAAACAACATCGTTAGCAATCACAAAGCGGGATCATACAAAAGTCTTTTTTTTTTTAAATACTTTTCTGCTAAATGTTTAATGCGTGGAGAATTTTTCAAAAAAATAAAAACTGAAAAGACGAAAGAACGTTGAGGAAATTCTTATAGCCAGACACAAATGCGCTCTTCTCACGATTTTGACAGGGACTCGCCGAGTGTACTCGCGCCAGGCAAACAGGACGAACGCGTGCATGACTTCCACCAGGAACCGCTCAGTTTAGTTAAAACAGACCCACTGGCGTGCAGGGCAAAATGAAATGCGATGGCTGCTGGATAGGGGTATATATAGGGGTGCTGCTGCAGTAGCAGCGGGTGGGGGTGAGGCGGAGAAGGGCGGGCCGGGCCCGTGGCCCGCACACCCCCAACAAGACCGTACCCCACCCCACCCCGCCCCGCCACGCCCCCTCCCAGCTGCCGTGATTACAACTGGAGCCGACACCATGCCGCCCCGGCCAGCCCTGTCCGGCATAAATGAAGACATGGCGATGATAATGGATTTGGAGTGGCGATATAGCGTGGAGCGAGCATGGTGTGGCGTGGCGGGGCGTGGCGGGGCGAGGCGGGGCGAGGCGGTGGGTCACCGGGGCGCGGCGGGGACGAGGCCCGAGGGCCGGGGGCGGCTTTCGCTTAGGCCGGGAGGGGGCGCCCTGCCGGTTGGGCCGGTTGGGCCGGTTGGGCCGGGCCGGGTCTCGAAGGGGCCCAGGGCGCAGGCCGCTCTCCAGGCAGCCGGGCATAAATCATCTCCCTGCTTACCCGTGCTGCGCTTAGGACCAAGGCGGCCGCCTTGGAGGCGGGAGCAGAGCCGGCCTGGGCTGTGGACACTACTCTCTCTCTCTCTCTCTCTCTCTCTCTCTCTCTCTCCCTCTCTCTCTCTCTCAAAACAGAGCCTTGTCTGTGAACGGGACAATCACTACCTCTGATTATCATACCGCGCTATACGTGACTAAAAGTGAGCAGACTGCCGTCCGACTCATCCCTCCAATTACTGAATTACGAACGGCTGCACCTTGCCCCAGGCGCGTATTAAGGGGGGGGGGGGGGGGGAAATCGCCCCCTTTGTGGCCTCTAGACAGAAAGGTAGGCAAATTGTGCTACAAAACCCCTGTACGTAGGCAACCTGAAGGGCCCCGCCGCCCCCTGTCGATCGGACCTTAATACGCCCCTGCACCTTGCACCACTGTAATTCATCTCTAAACCGACACAACTTGGATCTAGATCCCTCGTCTTCCTAATTAAATGATGAACATTCCCACTGACGCCCATACGCATTGTAAAAGATAATGACGGCAGAACTACGGAAACGTTAGTTTCATTACTGGTGATACCGTAGTTAGGCACTGAGGGGGACACAACTCAACCGTTAGTTTTATTACTGATGATACCGTAGTTAGACACTTAGGGGGGAACAACTCTGACTTTTAGAGTACAAATATTGTGAATTTTCATAGACTTTTCGTGAATTTTCACTTGAATTTATTTACCTAAATTTTTGTTAATTTTCCTGAATTTTTCGCTAGGTTTTCTGAATTTTTCTGAACTATTCCTCAATTTTTGTGAGTTTCTGTAATTTTTTTATAATTTTTTTCTGAATTTTCCTTAATTACGAGGTGTACCTACAACAATTTCAGAGTAGTTACTCCCTCGTAGGCACCGTACCTGTAAATTTCAAAACGTTACGTTAAGACTTACAGCCGAGTACTGAGCCAAATGTACACGGCAAACATGACATGGTGGCACGACGTGCTCTGTCCTCGGTACTGAGTATTTCAAGAACAGGTAGGTAAAGCCCTGGTCAGTTCCATGCCACCAGTCTGGATTTTTTTTTATTTACAGTGCGTCCATCTCTCTTGCGCCGCCTTCACAGTGAACAAACGGAAAGGTTCTTCTCCTGCCGAACGCAGACACGAGAGTTTCTCTCTCTCTCTCTCTCTCTCTCTCTCTCTCTCTCTCTCTCTCTCTCTCTCTCTCTCTCTCACACACACACACACACAGACAGACAGACAGAAGAGCAGAGACTGAAATAAATTTGAAAGACTTGTGGCTTTATTCCTACCCTTCTTAATTTGTAGTGCAAGTTGAAGATGAATGAACAATCCGGGTGATGAATGAACTATCCGGGTGAACGCGCGCGTCACCCAGAAAGACGTACAGCCCGTAGGATCGAGCCGTTTAGATGTAGCGAGAGACGCGCTTTGAGTACATTACTTTTCTGCCAGCGCGGGGAGACAAGCCCTGTCCCCTTCCTCGACTTTCCCCTCTCCCCCTCCCGTCCTCCAACCCCCCACAGGGCATCTTTTCTACCCGTCCCTGAGTGCCCTAGTCTCTGCGCGCCGTTCGCCTATATCTCGAGCACTGTGAGACTCTCTTCATGCCGTCATTCACGACTGCCACAATCCCCCTCCCCCCACACACGGTGGATTCCATGACAGAAGAACATGCCCTGAGACAAGTAGTTTCAGAATTGGACAATAATTTTTTTGTTTTCTCTTCTAGGCCAATTATAAACAAAAATATTTTTTCAGATTTTTTGGGACTATTTTTGGGTCTCCAAAGCATGGTTTTACGACAAAATTACAAACACTGGCCTCTAGCTCAAAAGACGCGGAAATGGATTTGGCTCAAAAAATTATTTTTACTACCCTTTATTAATATACTAAACAATTGCAAAGTATCATGAGGGTCATATTTTTTAAAGGCGAGAAAAAAAATCATTTGTGTTGAATTTTGGTGGTTTTTGCCCATTTTGCTGATATTAAGATTTACATAAATGAGAGTTCTGAATGTCAGTTATTTCATTTCCAATGTGAAATGATAACGTGGAACCCAAGAGCCTAAATCTGACACCCAATAACAGAACCAGCCAGAGCTGTTAATCAGCAAAATGGGCCAAAATTCAAGACAAATGATTTTTTTCTCGCCTTTAAAAAATATGACCCTCATGATACTTTGCAATTGTTTAGTATACTAATAATGGGTAGTAAAAATAATTTTTTGAGCCAAATCCATTTCCGCGTCTTTTGAGCTAGAGGCCAGTGTATGTAATTTTGTCGTAAAACCATGCTTTGGCGACCCCAAAATAGTCCCAAAAAATCTGAAAAAATATTTTTGTTTATAATTGACCTAGAAGAGAAAACAAAAAAAATTATTGTCCAATTCTGAAACTACTTGTCTCAGGGCATGTTCTTCTGTCATGGAATCCACCACACACACAGGTTCATATTGAACCCATCGTATAATTTGTGCCGGCAGTCGTTAGTGCACCATTCAAAGGCCGCAAAGGGGGCGACGCTATTTATCAGGGGGGTTTCGGCAGGGGAAGCGGCGCGTTAGAGCGCGCGCGAGTGGCGGCCGGAAGGGGAGTCGCGAAGTGCAGAGAGCACAGGCGGGATGCGCACTGTAAAATTCTTACGAAGAAAATTCTTCGCAGCGTTGCGAAGAATTTGGCTGCTTTCGCAAGGCTCCGCAATACGAAGTATTTTCTTCGCAAGCCCCGCCTTGCGAAGAAATTTCTTCGCACACTACGAAGAAAATGCTTCGCAATACAAAGCAGCCAAATGCTTCGCAGCTTACGAACGATTTTCTTCGCAATGCGAAGCATTTCTTCACAAGGTTTTAACAGTGCGACCTATTTTCCCGCCGCGGACGAATTTTTCTCCTGCGATTTGGAAAAGTTTTATCAGAAAGCATAACTGCTGCTAATGCAGCAGCCAGCCAGCCAGCCCGCCCGCCACACGCGCACATAACCTACTAAAATCTGCAGGCGCCGGAAACTCGCACTGCTCTGCGGGGCGGACGCTTTCCTTACCCGCGCATCCATCAGCCCAGCCGGGGGCACTCCTCAATCTCACGTCAGAGAGAGAGAGAGAGAGAGAGAGAGAGAGAGAGAGAGAGAGAGAGAGAGAGAGAGAGAGAGAGAGAGAGAGAGAGGGGGGGACAGAGAGACAGAGACCGGGAGAGCAATGTGACAGCGCGCCCGAACAAAGAGTCACTTCCACCAAGTTTGGGTCATTCTTCTCGTCACACCACTAATCTTTGGAGCGGCACGGAGGGAGCTACCCCCGTCCCCACTCGGTTCCCTTTTGTTCCACCAGAGTAGAGCATTTCCTTCCGAATCACCCCCTGCCCCTTCCCCCTCCATCCCTCTGGGCGTCGCGCGCCTCACACCCTGCTCTCCGCAGCACAAGGCGATACACTTGTCCGCCCCTGAAAATGTGCGCTGGAGAATCCTGGAAAAACTTAGAACTTTACTATTTGCTCAAAGGCACAAAGGGAAACACACACCCGCAATTGAGTGACATTATGACACACTTCGGTTTCCAGTGAGGTTTAGTTCGCACATCCAAGAGCAGCTTGATTACATTTTTCACCCTCGAAAAGGGGACACAAGAGAGGCGGCGAGGAGAGGTAAACACGATGAAAAAGTAGGTTGAAGATTTCAAGGAAAATTATCTATGAAATATTTTGAAAAATTCCAAGCATTATGTATCGCCTTAGAGTGCATTGATGAGCCAGAAATATCGTAAAGGCGCACAATTACCAGTTACGATGTAAATTGTAAATGTACGAGTAAGTTTTTCATTTTAAGTCTGCGCGCCGGCTATACCGGCCGCAGCGGCAAGGGGGAAACAACTCGGGAATTTCCGTACACCTCGTAATTTACAAAAATATTTTTCCAAAAAATCATAAAAATGAATAAAAAACTCAGAAAAAACACAAAAATTCAAAAACCTTCAGGAAAAATTTAGGTTGGATTCAGGTGAAAATTCACTAAAACGCACTTTACGAAAATTATAACAAAAATTAACAAAATGTGTACACCAAAATTCAGATTTGTTTACCCCTTGCCCAGCGCCGGTCAGAGATTGCTGAAGTACAAAGTTGCAGAGATCTGATAGCGAAATGCCAACGACAGACTGCCTGCCCGATCAGCCGGGGCATGACGAAGGAGGAACAGACTGACGGACGGAGAGTTGAACGAGGCGCGCCTGCCTGCCTGCCTGCCTGGTGGGCGCTGCATGACAGTAACTCGCTCAACTTGATGCCAGTCGATCTCTCTCGCACTCTCTCTCTCTCCTCTCTCTTTTCCACTCCCGATATCGACCGGCAGATGGCGTCGGCATATCGGCGCCCGTTCGCCATCTACTTATTAAACACAAAAATCAAAAAGGTACACCCCCTAAAATTAAAACAGCCAGCTACCACGATGTATTTTAATTTTTCATTTTTTAAACCTTTTTATTTTTATTTATTTTTTGAAGTTTTTTTTTTTTGAAAAAAAAAATGGTTGATCTCGAGCCGAAGCGAAGCTGACTCACTTTGCTACGCTCAGGGGAGGCTGGGGAGAGAGGGGAGGAGGGGGGGGGTGGATTCCCCTGACCCGGTGCAGCCCTGGCCGCAGGGGGAGCCACAGGGGTAGCCGCCCCTTCAGCGTCATCTATCATCCCTTTATGAGCGGGTCGGGCCGATCAGCAGGTTAGGTGGCTGCTGCTGCTGCTGCTAGGCTAGAGGCTGTTGGGTGCAGGCGAGCCCGGCCCGCGCCGACCCGGGGCAGCGAGGCGCACCGGAAGTGGAAGGTGCCGGCGGCCTACACCGGAAGACGGTCGGCACAATGCCCCGGCTGCCAGCTTCACACCCCAAATGGGTTCAACAGCGGGTGGTAGGGGCACCGAGGTACCCCACCACCGGCGGCTAATGAAAACATTTCCCTTGATATTTTACGACTACTCACTCAATGAAATGATCCAGCAGAAGCATCACGGTGAATGGCAAATGTTAGCTTTCATCAGGAAAAAAGGAAAATTACGTGGACGTCGTCCCGAATTTGAACGAAAACCATTTGAGGAAGTCCCATTTAAAAAAAAAAAAAAGAAAAAATAGAAAAGAGAAAAAATTCCCTTTGTTTATAGGGAAACGTCCCTAAAATTCATTTTTTCTTTAAAATCAGGGAGTTCCTAGAAGTTATTTTTCCCCTTTTCCTCGCAATATCAGACATTGTTTATATACCGTGATTTCCTGTGTGTGCACGCTACCCCCACGGAGAAGAGATTTTTTAATTGATTAAATATTTTGTCTGCAGGAAAACAAAAACCCTGCCTGACGTTGAGCAGGACGCAGCTCTGAGCCCGGCAGCGCGCGGTGCACAGCACAGCCTGCTGCAGTTTTTCTCACGGCCACGGCGGGCTGGGATCGGGATCGGCTTCAGTGCAGCCGAGCGATTCCGGAGATCGCTTTTATACCTCTGTCCTCGTCGCACTCATTGAGCACTACCATGGCCAGCATTATGGGGCACCGCTGTAGGTGCAACAAGGACGGAGAGATGAGAGCGATCTTCGGAATCAGTCGGCAGCGGCAAGCGGCGGATCTAGCGGGCAGCGCGGTACAAATTTTTTACCAGTAAGAGAGAGAGAGAGAGAGAGAGAGAGAGAGAGAGAGAGAGAGAGAGAGAGAGAGAGAGAGAGAGAGAGAGAGAGAGAGAGAGAGCACGTGCACGCGCACCCCTCCGCTCCCCGGCATTTTCGCACAGCAGGAAAGTGCGCGCGCGGACAAGACATTTATTTTGGTAGAAATCCTATTTCAAAGGAGGCGCGCGAGAAAAGGGAGAAGTTGAGAAGGTAGCACCAGCAGCGGTGACGGCGGCCCAGCAGGAGAGCAGGCAGGATGTTTTCTACTCGTATCTTTGTTTCGCCACTGCGGCGGCTGCGGCGGCGGCTGGCCGTCCACCAGGGCCAAAATGTGTCGCTGTTTCGGCGTGAGGGTGGGGGCTGTCATATAAAGTGCAGCAAAAAGGCAGCTAACCGACATTATCAGTTCGCCCCGCCCCGCCCCGGCCCGCCCCGGCCCGCCGCTGGCGCCTGGCGCGCCCATTCCATCCCCGCTGCGGTGTGAAATGCGTCATGCCCTGTGCGCCAACACTGTAAACCGCACGAACTACTATATAGAACGAGGGGGCCGCGACTCGTGCAATCATGTGTTCACAATCGGTGCAATCTTTGCAATCAAAGTAGAACAAACCTGCGTAGTTCTAGAAAATTACTTGATTGTAGAACATATTCTGGACGCACTTCGCCTAAATAGCTCAAAAACATACTTACATACTGATTAATTCGAAAATAAAGCTGTGCAATCCAGCGCAATCGTGCA
This sequence comes from Frankliniella fusca, assembly GCA_029379305.1. NCBI lineage: Eukaryota > Metazoa > Arthropoda > Insecta > Thysanoptera > Thripidae > Frankliniella > Frankliniella fusca. Next base: position 181,963 of record JAHWGI010000306.1, read on the forward strand.
ATCTGTGTTCACGCTTTGGTCGAGTCGCGCCCCCCTCGATATAGAAGGCCTCGTCTGCGTAACTCTCCGACAATAAAAATACAGGCGCGCATTTTTGTTCCACGTGTGTGCGTGGGAGGGTTATTATTGGGATCACATTTCGCGGGTCGCGCTGCGGGTCACGCGGGGGTGGGTTTGGTTGAGCTGCTCCGTTGCTTAAGGCTATTTATCCCACCTCCCCGCTTTCAGATTGCCCTAACGGTTCGCAACGATGGCTGGAGAGAGAGACGGGGCAAAAGGGAGCACGCAGCCAAGAAAAAACAATTTTTTTTCTTTAATGTAGAAAGAAAAATTCCGACCGGGAAAGAGTTTTGCGTTTCATCTCAAGCCGCGTCGAGAGCGCGCGCAGTATTTAAAGAAAGCAGCGAGCGCCCTCTCTGCTTCAGACCGCATAAATCTCTCTCTTTCTCTCTCTCGCTCTTTCTCTCTCTCTCTCTCTCTCTCTCTCTCTCTCTCTCTCTCTCTCTCTCTCTGCTCTCTGTCCCTCCCTCTCTCGACCTGACCCCGAGTAGTGTACGCGGACGAGGACAGCCGCCTCGCCCTGCCGCCCTACGCAAACACACACCCTCGCTCTCCTGCCGGCCTCGACCAACTTGCTAATTTTCCGGAGTAGGGAAACCGGCTGCGCGCGATCCCACCCCGCCGCACCCCACCCCTACCCGCCACACCCCACCCCACCCCGCCGCACCCCACCCCACCTCACTCGGCCGCGCAACCCGCCCGGTCCACCCCGCTGCGGCCGCCGCAAGCAAAGCCACGAAAATCCCCCGCGCACCGCACTCCTCGGTCAAGAGAGCACGGCGGACGGCGTGACGTCATAGACCTATTCGTCATCCATCTGCTGGGCGCACCTCACCGTCACCCGCAGCGTCACCAGGACACCGCAGGGGATAGGGCACGGAGAGGGGGGAGGAAGGGGTGGGGTGGGGGGAGAGATGGAGAGGTGGGCGGAGCTTCAAGGAGGAAACAAAACTCTGAAATTTTTGAACACCTCGTAATTCGAAAATTTAAGGAAAATTCAGGAAAAAAAAATAAAAAAAAGTTGAGGTAAACTTTAAGCAAAAATTCGGAAAAAAATCAGTAAAAATTCACAAAAAAAAAAAAAACGAAAGTTCACAATAAGTTATAATATGTGCACTCCAAAATTCAGAGTTTTTCCCCACCCCCCTAGGGATTTATGAGGGGAGGAGAGGGGGAGGAACGGAGGGGGATAGGAGAGGGTGGAGAGGTGAAGGAGGGGTGGAGAGGGGGAGGAAGTGGTGGAGATGGGGAGGAAAGGGTAGAGAGGGGGAGGAGGGGTGGGGAGGGGGAGGAAGTGGTGGAGATGGGGAGGAGAGGGTAGAGAGGGGGAGGAGAGGGTAGAGAGGGGGAGGAGGGGTGGAGAGGGGACGGGGTGGAGATGCAAGGCTTGGAGGGAGTAGAGGGCGGGGTGGGCGCGGGGAGGACAGAGGAGAGGATTTACCGGGCGGGGAGCGCTCAGTCGCCGAGCACGGCACGGCAGGCACAGGCACCGCCGCGCCACGCCCGCGGTGAGTGGAGTGGGGAAGTCGAGTGGAGTGAAAGTAGCGACACCGTCAACGTACTTACCGCACAGCGCTACCTCACACTGCTAGTACGGCGGAGAACTCCCGCCAAAGTGTGGGCGAGCAATGTCATCGGTCTGCTCGCGCGGGGGACTTTGCTCACGGCGGAAACACTCACTGCCAGGAAAAAGTGGCACGGTGTCTTATGGTCAATCATTCGCCAGGCGGGCCATGCTGGCTGGAGTGAGTACAGTATTTAGGGTGAGGAGTACGGAAAACTTCCTCGAGATTTCCGAGAGAACACCTGACCTCCGAACCCCAAAACTCTGTACCCCAGCCAGTATGGTCCCGCCAGGCGAATGATTGACCATAGCGTTATTCAAGTACGTTAGTAATGGGATTTTTGCCAGTGCCCAAGGGGGAGGGGGGGGGGATCACAAATAAAATAATAAATGTGTACAATAATTTGTTTGCCTTTTAAGTTTTTGTTCGGATTTTTTTTTTTATTTTGTAAGGAAAATTTCTGTAAATTTCTGATAAATTTGATCTTTTGCTCTTATTTTAGAATTTAAATCCGATTTTATTTTGTTGTTTTAGTTTTTTTTGTTCATTCTTTCTCGATTTTTCTTATTTTTCTGTAACTTACTTCTTAATTTTATGATTTTTTAAAAATTCTTTTTGTTTATGATTTTTCGGTCAGTCCAACGATTTTTAGAAGTGACTCCCCCCTCACCGGTGACCGAAACAACCTCTTTATGTTTTTCTTGAAAGTTTTCCCCGTGCGGATTTTTTGAAGTGCATCGTAAGGAGGCGCACTGTTAAAAATACCGTGAGGAGTTACGGTATGCGTACGGTCCGTACCGTAATTTTCATGTACGGCCAGACCGTAACGTACACTTACGGCACGGACCGTATTTTATGATAGATGGAGTGTGCTCCACTGCACTTCCCCGACATATTTGCAGGCTACGGTGTGTACCGTAAGATTCAGACCGTGGTCAAAAATTACGGTCCGGGACCAGGCAACAAATTTACAGCGCATACCGTAGGCATTTACCGTGGTATTTTCCAACAGTGCGGGGCGAGTGACTCGAGGCTTCGCGAGACCTAAAAGAAGCGTTTACCTACCTCCAGCGGCGCGTGCCGTGGGCTAGGCGCCCACAAACCCACCCCGCCCCGCGCCCCGCCCCGCGCCCCGTCCCTGCTCTGTTTGCGCGGAACTGTTTCCTCTCGGCCGGGCTAAGCTCCAGCTATTGTGATTCAGTGACGGTAAATGTCTAAGCCCAGCTGGTTGAGGTGAGGAGCAGCGGTTTGGCAGTGGGAGGTTGTTTTCAGTAGACGATTCAGGGTGGCCACAAAATCTGCACATTCGAATTCCCTGACTTTTCCCTGACAAAAGTGTATTTCTCCTTGACATGAACGCAAGAATTTAAGGGTGGAAAACTGTTTAAAAGAGTGAAAAAGAATTGCAAGAATTATTGGCAAATGCAGTCGATTGAAAAAAAAAAACCTGACATTGCGTATTTTTTTCTGACATTTCCCTGACTTCCCTGACCAATTTCTTTTCCCCTGACATCTCCCTGACTTCCATGACTTGTGGCCACCCTGCGATTAGGAAAAACAGTGCCGAAGGCTTTTAAAATTCTTGAAAAACATCTTCCTCCGCGCTTGCTCCCTAGATTACTGTAACACACTTCACTTCAGTGTAAAGGTTTTCGTTTTCTTAAAGTGAAACATCCTGGAGGCATTCCCGAAATGAAGCCAGAGCATGTGAATAAATAAATGAGAACCAGTCCAGCGAGCAAAGCGCCCCCCAAAACAAACTCCGCGCAATATGTGCTTGCTGCCCGAGCGCACGCCTTACCTCACCTCGCCCAGATTTCCTTGTCAGTGTGCGCACGGCTCAACGCTCTGGAACACCGCAAGTTGTCAGCGACGGCCGTGGGAGTCGAGGGGTGGAGGGGGGGCGCAAAGCTCCATCGGGGAGAAAGGGGGGGGGGGGGGTTGGGGGGAAGATGGGGGGGGGGTGTAAAAGCTGCCGTTACACCCCGTCCCTGCCCGTTACACGGTTACACTGCCATATTCGCTCCGTTCCCTTCGACCCAATTTGCGGCCTCGCGCGGGTTATTTCTTTTCGCCGGCTCGCAGATCAAAGCGATACGGCGAAATATGGCTTGCTGCTCTTGTGCTTCACGCGGTGGGCCGCAAAAATAGGGGACCTTATACTCTCTGGCAGGATACGTGTCGGGGAGCGCGCGTAGAGGGGTAGAGGGTACACATTAAAAATAAACGTCCAATTTATTAATTTTGAGGGAAGAGGGAAAACTTTGAGGATAGCTCCCAGGGCTGAGAAGAAGCTCATCCGATTTTGATGAAATCTCCTTCTGAGAACTCTCCCATTGTGTGTGTTTTTTTTTTTTTTTTTTTTTTTGAGGAAACATTCTCGAAATCCTAAGTTTTTCCAGTTTTTCTCAAACCACCACGGAGGATCCTATAAATTTTCCCTTTCCGTAATATCTATCTATCTATCTATCTATCTATCTATCTATCTATCTATCTATCTATCTACCCATCCATCCATCCATCTATCTATCTATCTATCTATCTATCTATCTATCTATCTATCTATCTATCTATCTATCTATCCATCCATCCATCCATATATCTATCTATCTATCTATCTATCTATCTATCTATCTATCTATCTATCTATCCATCTATCTAGTTTCTGGTTACTGCACCGAGTACAGCCACGCCCAAGCTAGGTAACAGCAACCCCAAAGTCCTCATCGCTTAAACAGATCCTTCACAGCAGGGCCTGTGTAGTGGGGCGGGGGGGCGGGGCCGCTGCGGGCGAGGGCGGCGGGTGGGGGGCGGGCGAGGGCGGAGCACGAGGGTTTTCGTCGCGTTCTGCGCGCCGCCTGGGCGCTCCGCGGTTTTGTTAATCTAAGACCGCCTGCGGGAGCAGCTTCAAATATATAGACACGCGCAGACCCAACGGGGGCGGGGCGGCCGTGAGATTCTGTCTCCTCATTCCTTCACTCAGACCGGTGCGGTGGTGTAGGTTTCCTTTCCCAGCAAAACTTGGGCATTGCACAAAAAGGAATTCAAAAATTCGAGATCAGCAAACCTTTGTAAAGCAAATTATATTTAAAACAATTTGCTTCACGACGCGAACGTGGTGCAGAAATTGAAGTGAGCGTTTAGCTGCGAAGTATAATGGCGCAGAAGCATCTAAATTATTATTTCATGAAAATTACCCCAACTTGCACCAACAGGAACGCCGGATACAACCACGCCCTCAGGCACCGGTGCGAAACATTTAACACTGAAAGTACCACAGAAAAACAAAAACATCGTGATCAGAACGAACGCGTCAGCTCTATATCCAACATCTGCTATCACGCTGGAGCGGAGAGGGGGTTGTGGCGTAATTGAAGCTCTAGCGCGAATAAGCTCAAGCTCTCACATAGACCCCCGACCGCGCGACACATGCGGTGACAAGCAGATGAGGACGAGAAAAGTTGCGCAAACGTAAACCGGCAGCAGCAGCGCGCTGTTCGCAGACGAAAGGGCGTTACAATCCAGACCTGGATGTGGGGCGCACACAGCACCACCAGAGCGCGCCGCTGCGCCACATCACGCAGGACAGGTTCACTTTGCCCGCACCAACTCGCGGGGGCTGCTTCTGGCTAACAACTACTTCAAGGCGTACAGGCGCACAGGCAGGGCGTGAATTTCTCTCGCTTGGGGGCGGGGCGGGGCGGGGCGAGGTGGGGCGGGGGGGCGCCCTCCACCAGCACACACACAGCTCGAGGCGGCCCGCGATGTTTGTCGCCCCGCGCTCTGCCGGGAAAAACCGCGTCAATGTCACGCGTTTACGAGAATAAACGTTGCGAAATGAGAGGGAGAGAGAGAGAGAGAGTGGGGGAGAGAGAGAGAGAGAAATGACGTCCTTCATCCAGACAAGCCCTACTCCGCTTAAAGCCTCCAGCTCGTCTTCGTCCGCTCACAGCAAACTCAACGGATAGCTCACAGACACCTGTCGGATCACAACCCCCCGAGACGGAATTCGATTGGGAAACTTCTTGGGCGGCCCTTTGAGTAGCCCGGGCCCGGGCAGCCCGGGGCATACGGCAGACGGTCAGAGTTTGGATGTTGTATTGTGTTGTGTTCTACTCGTGAAAAAGACTTAAATTTCGGAGAGTCGTGATCGAATAAGACAACATCGACCGCAGATTAGAATTTTAAGAGTAAGAAAAAATATCTAATGTTATAACATTAATAAGTAAACCAAAAACCTGCAAACCACCTTCCAGAATACAAATTTATCTGCGTGAAAAGAATAGTTCAGCAGATTACTTTCCTCTAAATGGCGAAGTTTCAAAACAGCTACCTATAACTCTAAAACCGTTTTCCTCATCAGCCTCGGTGGCAACTTGCGCGCGTTCAAACTCCGAGGTACTTCCGCTCGTGTCCCTGCCGCGCGCGCCGCGCCGGAAATGACTATTTTAATCAGAGCGACGCCGCCGCCGGCCCCGCCGGCCTCCACAACGCACACCTGCCGATGGCTCGCTGCCCGTGGCCGCGGGGCTGGGCGGGGTGGGGGTGGGGGTGGAGGGGGCATGGTCGGGCTCTGCGCACTTAGCCCGCGCGCGCCTTGTACTTTTCAAACTTGCAAAGTTTGACGTGGGTATCGCCGGGCCGGCGCGGGATAAACCTAGTTGCATGTGCCGATGATGACTACACGTGCGCGGGCGGCCCCCCCGAGCCTCGGGGAGCCAAGTTTGAGAGAAACACTGAGCGAGCGCATCTTGTGCCCCCCCCCCGCCACCCCCCCCCCCCACCCCCGGGGAGCTCTGAGCGGCTCTCTGAGCCAGCGCGGCTCGCCATGATGGATCGCACCGCCGACTCTTCCAGCCGCCTGCCCCACCCCGCCCCTCGGCGATAATGCAGCACGTATGCTAAAGAGAGAGGGAAAATATACAATTCAAAATTGAGCGTAACGCATTTCCTTCAAAGAAAGGATCAGGAACCTGTACATTCTATATTTTTATTTTCCAATATTGTTATTCTATTCGGTTTTTTTTCTATTCTTTGCTTTTTTTCCTGAATTACATGTATAGTAAATGTCGGGGTAGGCGCAAGGACGCGTGGATCTTGTTTCCCGCGCGAGGCGAGGATACCGCGAGGCTTAACGGGGGAAGACCTCATCCCGCCCGTCCCTTTGAGCCCGCCGCTCGAGAGGGGGCCAAAGAGCGGGAGACAGAGAGAGAGTGAGAGGGAGAGGAGTGTGGAGAGAGAGGGAGAGGGAGAGAGAGATGGAGAGGAGGCGGAGAGAGAGAGAGAGAGAGCTGCTCACGGGACTGGCGGACGGCCCGACCCCTCATTGCGACCGGCAGCATAGCGGGGGGAAAAACGAAGTACATAGAGATGGGCTAGCAGGGCTATCGTGGCGCGCCCCGCCCCGTCCCGCCCGGCGAATAGAAAAAGGCTGCATATTGAGGGGCTTTTCGGCGTGAAAGAGGTCCACCTCAGGCCACTGCAATGCGGGCGTAGGGCCCGGCCCGGCGAGGCCCGGCGCACAATCCCCAGAACCCCCTCCAATTCGCCCCAAGAACGTCAGCCGCGTAGCGAGGAGGGAAAAAAAACGGGGGGAGGGGGTGTTATTCAATAATAGGTGGGGGTGGTGAATTCAATGAGCAGAGGCGAAACGGGTAAGGAAGGCACAATATTTTCCTCTCGCCTTTCGAGGGGGAGATCGTCTCTCCCGATCTTGTTAACAGGTCTCCCGTTTGAGGGGGCGGAGGGCGGTGTATACGAGCGGCCATCTACTACACGGGTCCAAAGATCGGCAAATTAGTTTGTGGTAACCGAGGAAAATTGCCGAGATGAACTCTGAATACAAACTTCATCTCGACTTGTCTGATGCGCCTTTGCGCGCCCCCGGCAGGGGGAGAGATGGACAGAGGAAGGGAGAGATACAAATTTCCGGTCCGGGGATGACAATGACGCTCTCTACGTCAAAAGAGAGGCGGCACGACCAGTACCAGTTATCTTCCCCAACCCCAGTTAAAATATATAACCAAGCAAAAATAGTTCGCGTTGAGAAAAATCAGGTGGGGCCGTCGGGAGGGACGGAGGGGACGGGAGAATGATTTGGGGGCGGAGTTTGTTTTAACGTACCACTGGACTCAGAACGAGGGGGAAATAAGTAGCGAAAATGGTGTACACTTCGTGCGATAATGGACCGGAAATGGGTTGGAAATGGCTGTTAATGCTGAAAATAGGGAAAATGTGTGAAAATGCGCGAAAATGACTGGAAATGCATGATAATGGGATGGAAATGGCCGAAAATGCCTTAAGCAAAAAATAGGGCAATGCACGAAAACGTTTGAAAATACTCGAAAATGAATGACAGTGTATGATAATGAATGGAAATGGCTGAAAATGGTAGAAATGTGTGGAAATACATGAAAATGTGTGGAAATGCGTGAAAATGTGCGGAAATGCAAGAAAATTTGTGGAAATGCGTGGAAAATAGAAAACTAGGAAGGATGAAAATGAATGAAAATGGCTGGGAATGGTTGGAAATGGTAATGCGGTGTACACTTTTCTCCAAAGTTATTTCCCCCTCGACTCAGAAGCACCCCTCCTGGAAAAACAATACACCCCAAGCCCCGAACCAGGTCCGGAGCCCAGCCCGGAGCTCTCGTCTCCGAGGACGGCACGGAGCCCAGTCCGGAGCCCAGCCCGGAGCTCGTCTCCGAGGACGGCACGGAACCCAGTCCGGAGCCCAGCCCGGAGCTCGTCTCCGAGGACGGCACGGAGCCCAGTCCGGAGCCCAGCCCGGAGCTCTCGTCTCCGAGGACGGCACGGAGCCCAGTCCGGAGCCCAGCCCGGAGCTCTCGTCTCCGAGGACGGCACGGAGCCCAGTCCGGAGCTCGTCTCCGAGGACGGCACGGAGCCCAGCCCGGAGCCCAGTCCGGAGCCCAGCTCAAAGACCATCCCGGAGCACTTGTCGAGCTCAACCTCTGCCGCCCCACGCCGACAGTCTACCATCCGCTTCTTTGCAATGACGTGAATAACCATTCAGCAAGTACCTCTTGAAGCGATTGCGCGTCTTCCCCATGATCCAATTCGACAGAGCCCCGGTGGGCGGAGCAGCTTAGAGTGGCGAGGGCGGCATCGGGGCGGCCGGGAGACGTACGCCGTGAGAGCGGAGGAGGGAGAGAGATAGAAAGAGGCAAAGCGAGAGGAAGAGAGATAGCAAGGGAGGGGGGGAAAAGTGCAGACCACAGGAAAGGTAACGCGCTTCTGATGTTTATTGTTTGCCAGGAGGAATGAAAAATGGACTCCGAGGGAGTTCCGTGGTCGCATCGTGGGCTGGTAATAGCGCCTCGGCTGAGGCGGGTGGGGGGCGGGGGAGAGCTGTGAGGGTGACCGTAGCCCCCCCCCCCCTCCCCTTTTCCTATCCCGACCCTAGTCATGTCACGAGAGAGGAGGAGATAGGCGTTGGCGCTATAGAGTGCGCCCGCGCAAAGAGGAGCGCATAACGGATGCTTACCTTGCAAGGCGGAAACGACTCTGAAATTTTGTCTACTTATTTTGTGAACTTACGTGAATCTGAGTTTTCCTCGAGTTTTTTTTAAGAATTCTGTAAATTTTTGTGAATTTCCCTGATTTTTCCGAAATTTTCTGAAAATTTTCCGAATTTTTTGTTTTGAATTTTCTATTGATTTTTTAAGAGAAAATTTCTGTCACTTTTTGATAAACTTTGGTCTTTTCCCCTACTACTGACTTCTTTCATCTGTTTTTCAAATTTTTGTTCGTTTGTTCTCGATTCTTGGAGTTTTCTCTATCTTCTTGGTTATATATTAATTTTTTAAAAAAAATTATTTCTTAAAATGAATTTTTGGGGACCGTACAATGGTTAGTGCCTCCTCCATCGCTTGCATGTGTGTGTGACACTCATCACGTGCTTACGTATATCCCAGTAGCACTTTCTGATCTGCTAGTAATAGGTAACACGCGGTAGCTCGTGGGCTTGTCGCATTTTCAAAAACGCAGGGGAGGATGCAGCCCACACCTGATAATTTCCTGCCAGAAATTCTTGGCCAACTTTTCTGGAGACACCGGCAAAGTATACGCGACCGAACCCCGCGTCGTGAACCATCCCGGCTTGGAGACGAGGACAACAACAACACCAGCGCAACAACTACAACGCAAACAAACAACAACAAAAGGGTAGGAGAGGGGTGCGGCCGCGTGGGAGCGTTTAATATAATTTCCCGCGGCGGCGGCGGCACGGGGAGAGGCGGGGCACGGCGCGGGGTTTACTGGCAAAGCTTTCAGTAATTCCTTCCCGCACACAAGCAAGCGGGTCGCGGGCCGGCCCCGCCCCGCCCCGCCCCGCCCCGCCCCGCCCCGCCGCGCCCCGCCCCGCCCCGCCCCGCCCCGCCCCGCCCCGCCCCGCCCGCGGCCGGCAGGACGCGCGAGCGCCGCCTTGGCCCGCTGCAAGGCGCAGGGCAGGATAGGAGTTCCAGCAGCACGCCTTACAGCTGGAAAAGTTTAGGGGCGCGCAGGAGGGAGCGTGCTGGAGAATGTGCGTGGGAGCGAGGGAGAAAGATAGGGGAGGGAGGGAGGGGGGAAAGGAGAGAGAGAGAGAGAGAGAGAGAGAGAGAGAGAGAGAGAGAGAGAGAGAGAGAGAGAGAGAGAGAGAGAGAGAGAGAGAGAGAGAGGGGTTCGGGGCCCACACAGAGGGGTCACCCATCCGGCCGTGTGTAACAGGACGGGCGCGCAACAACAAGAGAAAGGCAGGGCGGAGTGGGGTGGGGCAGGCGGGGCGGGACCGGTCGGCTTTGGCGGGGGCGGGGCGGGGCGGGGCCGGGCTCACAGCACCTTCTGGCGTGTGCCTCAGAAGCGACCCGTGCGGTCCTACAAAACTTTTACGATTTCTTGCTATATTTTTTTTTACGCGCCACCTATCTGATTATATATGGTGGCGTGGGAGTATGCCACACGGGCGCTTTTACAGGTTACGAAGCACGGTTTGCCTACCTGGCGAGGCAGACCCGTGCAACACCGACCGTTACACCTGGTACTGCGTAGCAGACGACACTCGGCGTCGCGATAAATGGATTTGGAGTTATAATCACTACGATATTTCGCGGGCGACGTTAAAGCATTGCGGGCTGTACAGGCAGTGATTACCACCCGAGCCAGCCGCGCCAGCCACCCGCTCCATCACCCCCACCCCACCGCGACCGAGCAGGAAACACAACTCAGTGCACAAATAACCTCATGAGCTTTTCAAGCTTTTCCGAGTAGGTTCTTCGCCTCTGGGCTCGTATAAGAGTTAATTCTCCGATTTTCTTTTCTTTTTTTATTTACGCCAAATTACGAGCTGCGCCAAACATTGATGGTTGTCAACAGTTCGCGGCGAACTCTATCCGACCCTCAGCACGCGCCCCGCCGCACCTGGTCGCTGCCCTGCTTTGCCCGGCCTCACACGCTTCCCTCCACACGCACGCCACCTCTCCAACGCGCTCCTTTACGCAACGCCCCGGCTCGGCCCGGCCCGGCCGAGCCATACACTAGAGTCCTGGACACGACTCGGCTCGGCTCGCACCCGCACCAGGCCGGGCCAGGCCATGATGCCGGCTGGTGACATTTGCAGTCTGATGTGATTTGTACGCTCCCATCCCCTCCTCCTCCAGACGCCGACATCACTTCATTCCGGCCTCCTCGCGGCCTGACGCGACGCCGTCTGAGAGAGAACCCCTGAGAGGAGGGCACCAGACGTGGAGCGGCAGCCGGCCGGCCGGCCGACCGGGACGAGCCGAAGGGCGCGCCCGCGGGAATGAAATCAAATCTTTTGACGGGGCTGGGGACGGGCTGGCCGCACCAGGTGGGGCCAAAGCTAATCCCCGCCCCGCCTGGCAGGGAGGACCGAGTCTGTCAAGTGACCGCCCCGCCCCACCCCGCTCTCCACGTCTTCCACGTCCACCGCCTCACCCCCTCCCCTCCGAACCGCCTGCTCGCGCGCCCACGCCCCACTGGAATTCAGTGACCTAGGGCGGCTCTGCTGCGAAGCGAATCGAGCCGACGCCGATAACGTGGAAGTGAAGTTGATCTATGTGATTTCAAAGAGCAGAGGGAGCAGCACGGAGGGGTGCGGGGGTGGTGGGCTTCGAGGGGCTCCGCTCCGCCACATCCCGCCACTGCTGCAGGCAGGTGCGCCCGACAGGTGTAAGGGCGATTTGGACCAGTTATTGGCGAGGCAGCACGCCAGACGGGTCCATAAATGCATTCGTGAACAACAAATTGAGCCTATAGTGCTATATGTGCATGAAACAGACACACAAATGCACCGAGAGGGTATTTACTTCGGGAAAACTTGTACAGAGTACTCCGTTTACCAGTCAATAACGAAAACCATCAAACAAGAGATTCGAGGGGGAAACAACACTAGATTTTGGTGAACAAATTTAGATAATTTTTTTTGTGAATTTCCATAAATTTTTGTGAATATCTAAAGAATTTTTCTGAATTTTCTTGATTTTTCCTGAATTTTCCCTGGATTTGCCTGAATTTTCCAGCATTTTTCTGCAATCTTCAGAATTGTTAAGAATTCCGAAGTGTTCAAAAATTTCAGATTGTTTCCCCCTCGAAGAGATTTCACCCATAATTTTTTTAAACAATTTTATTTTTCAACCTTTATCATGGTGCCGCCTGCACTCTCCGCATTCGCAGCCTGATGCAGAGGACAATGTGGGCGGAGCGGGGCGGAGCGGGGCGGGTGGAGGAGGAAAGCTGTTTTCAAGTAATTCATGAGCTCGTTTCGGACGGTGGTGGAAAAGGGTTCCCGCTTGGTGCAAGGCGCGGCGGCAGCGAGCCTGCCTGCCTGCCTGCCTGCCAGCCTGCGGCCGTAGCTCAACGCTCGGCGGGGCTGGCGGCGGCTGGCGGGGCTGTGCCGCAAAGTACCCCCCCGTCCAGCCTTCCTATTGTCTCGTCCCCGCGCGGAGAGCGACAGAGGGAAGGAGGGAGAGAGGGAGAGGGAGAGGGAGAGGGAGAGGGAGAGAGAGAGAGAGAGAGAGAGAGAGAGAGAGAGAGAGAGAGAGAGAGAGAGAGAGAGAGAGAGAGAGAGAGAGAGAGGGAGAGCTAGAGGGAGAGGGAGAGAGTAGGGGAAAAAGAGGGAGAGAGAGAGGGAGACAGAAAGAGAGAGAGAGAGAGAGAGAGAGAGAGAGAGAGAGAGAGAGAGAGAGAGAGAGAGAGAGAGAGAGGGAGAGGGAGAGAGGGGGGAGAGAGAGAGAGAGAGAGAGAGAGAGAGAGAGAGAGAGAGAGAGAGAGAGAGAGAGAGAGAGAGAGAGAGAGAGAGAGAGAGAGAGAGAGAGAGAAGTGTGCAAAAGGGGAGGGGAAGGGAGCTAAAGACTGAAGGGGCCCTCGCCGCGCCGCGGCCATGACTCAAAAGAGTCATTCAGAAGCAGCGCGCGGGGCAGGCCGGGCAGGCCAGAGGCCAGGGCTGCACAACCATAGCAAACAGGTTATCCCCAGCAAAGTGGCACGCCAATGAGTCCCCCCTGCAGCCCCACCACACCTCCTCCAAGCGTATCATCATGCACCGCGGGTCGGGGTCCTCGGGTGCATCTCTCGTCGCGACCGACGCCCGGCCCGGCGTCGCGGCGCAGGCGGCGTCGCGTCTGAGTTGCATTTCGTATTCCACGCAGGAGGCTTCCCCCCCCCTCCCCCCTCCCACGACCCCTTAACCAGCACCACCACTACCCTCGATGCCACCCGCCAATCAGTCTAAACGCTCCGCCACGGGCGCCACGCCGAGCGCCTGCCTGCGTCGGATAGGAGGCAAACGAAGGGGTGAAGCCTCGCGTCGCCGCCGTGGCAGTTGGGTTGCCTATCACACAGGCGCCGTGACGCCGCAGGTATGGGGGCGTGTCGGCAGGCTCGGAGGTGCGTGCTGTCCGTCTCTCTGTCCCACAAGTGGGGAAGACAGACAGATAAAAAGAGACACCCCTGATCCCCGAAGTGAGCAGCAGGCCCTGGGTGGGTGGGTAGGCCCCCGTGACACGCGAGTGGCGTTGAAGAGGAAGGAGCAAATGAAACAAACTAAAGAGGAGGAGAGAGAACAATGGACGGATGGGGAGAAGGAGCGGGGAGCGAGAGACGTTAGACGTGACGCTTATTACACAACTCTGAAATTTTTGTGCACCTTGTAATTCGGAAAAAATCGGGAAAATTGAGAAAAATTCAGAGAAATTTAGGAAAATTCTTAAAAATTTAGAAAGATTCACCAAAAAATAAGTAAAATCCAAGAAAATATTCAGGAAAAAAAATCAACAAATATTCACAAAAAATTTTAAGAGTTCACGAAAATTCACAAAAATTTACTAAATTTGCACATCAAAATTCAGAGTTGTTTCCACCTCGCTTCTTACCTTAAGGCGGCAGGACCCGCCGGGCACGGACGTGCGCGGAAAAGAGTTTGAACCAGAAAAGCCGAAAGAGAAGCGACAGAGAGGGAGGGAGGGGAGAGGGCCGGAGAGGCGTGGAGGATGTATATAATCTCTCCAATTACTTGCGCTGAGAGGCACGGACACGTTACAAGAAGCTGCGCATGGGGCGAGACAAGGCGGGGCGGGGGGGAGCGGGGCAAGGCGATCACACGCCAACTCCATTTTTCCTTCCTCTTCTCCCTTTCCCTCCGCCAAAAAGTATTTACTCGAAGAACAAGCGACGGTAATGCTGTCGGACTGAGGGGAAATCTATTGCCTTCCCCAGCCGAGCCGACGCGGCCAGGCGGCAAGGGAAAGCTAACAGTAAAAAAAAGAAAAACACGGTCTTGCGAAAACGGAAAAGCACCGTTCATTCGCGCCCTGCTTCCATGAGAGTTCATGTTATTAAAACCGTAGGTAAGGCGAATTTCACACAAATGATCTCGCGTTTTTTTTTCTTTTTTTTTTCTTTTCGTTTTTGAAATACGGCGTAACTTTAACGGCGTTCCGTACTTTTCTTTTTCTACTACTTCTAAACCAGTCCATACTAGATGCGGCAATAGGTACGAGGGTATATAACCGTTCCTTTCTCGAGTCGAGGAACGTTTCAGGGTGTAGGCAGTACGCGGTATCCGTGACAGGGTCCGTGCAGGGTACTGCTTGTTTTACAGTGAAGAGGGTTGGACGAGGCGGCAGGAATTCCGCGAGAAAATACATCGGGTTTACGAACGTGGTGATGGGGGAGAGACAATGCCTTCCCCCGGACAGCGCCGGCGCTGTCCCTGTCCCCCAACTCCGTCTGCAGCCCGGCCTGTCCTGTTCCTGAGGCGAAATGAGAAGGCAGTGCCAAGTTTGTTTTTTTTCCCCTCCTCGCCTGGACGCAGCAGGTCCGGTGCGGGTCCAGCGCGTGGCCAGGCATATGGAAACGAAAACGCCCCGGCAAAAAGAGAGCAAACAAACGTCCTTGCCACGTGACCAGGGCGAGCCGACCGGGCCGTGACATTGAAACATGAGGCATTGCGGGCGGCGCGCGCGGGGGTGGTGGGGGTGAGCGGGGGAGGGAGGCTGGGGCTTAAGGGTGCCGCGCACAACTACTCGAGGGGATGATCGTGCTGCTAGCGGGCCGCGGCCGCGCGCGCGGCGTACACGAGTGGCCGGCCGGCCGGGACGAACGGGCCCTGGATGATGGCGGTGGTGAACTCCATGAGATTGGGGCGACCCGTCGCGTCACCCCGCTGTTATTCGCCCCACCCGGCAACGACATGAGCCGCAACCCGGCAGGAGGCTGAGGTAGGAGGCTGGGGTAGGAGGGTGGGGCAAGAGCGAGGGAGGATCACTCATACATAATGTGTACAATGATTTTTTTGACTTTTGATTTTTTTGATTTTTTTTTTTAATTTTTCAAAGAAAATATTTGGCTGTTTTTGGTAAAGTTTGATCTTTTACACCAAATTTCTCAATTTTTTCTCCTTCATTTCGGTTCATTGTTAATTTTTTCTCGGTTTGCCGAATTTTTCTGTATCCTTTTCTCTTGATTTTATTTTGATTTTTTAGGTGAGGTTTTTTTGGGCCGTACAATGAGTTTTCTTGGGCCGTACAATGAGTTTTCGAAGTGACTTCCCCCTCGGGTAGGAGGGTGGGGTAGGAGAGTAGGGTAGGAGAGTAGGGTAGGAGAGTAGGACAGGAGGGTGGGGCAGGAGGGTGGGGTAGGATAGGAGAGTGGGGCAGGAGGCTGGGTAGGAGGGTGGGGCAGGAGTGTGGGGCAGGAGGCTGGGGTAGGAGGGGGAGCAGTCCCGGACAAGGTGGCCCTTCAGCGACTGATGATACGCCGTCTTGTTTGTGCCCCTCTCACCCCACACCCCCCACCCGCACCCCTCCCCTAAGGACCACAGCACGCAGTGCTGGCCAGGCCAGGTGTGCGCTGCCACCAGGGCCCGCGCCCCGCGCCCGCCCCGCGCCCGCCCCGCGCCCGCTCCGCCCCGCACCGCCCCGCGTGGCAGCACAGATATTGCCGTCATTTTTTGGGGTAAACAAACAGGTGGGATACCCGCGCGCCTCGACGTACAACATCCGAGTTTCACTTTTCACGTTCAACGCCTTTTTTTCCCCTTGCGCTTTTTCTTTCCCTACCCCCCTTCTCTTCCCCCTACCATTATTTTTTTGGACAGCGCGTCGGCGTCGGCGCGAATGCAACTTTGGTATGGGGAAGTTTCAGAGTATCCAGAGCCTGCCTGCACTCCCCGCTGCAACGCGCCCCGCCCCCGTCACGCCATTTGCGTCTTAATGGCGCCGCGCGCAGGCCTGGCTCAGTCGTTCTCCGCAGCCATCTGTATCAATTCAGCCCGCACCTCTACTGCACCCCGCCCGCAACAACTTTCCCGTGTTGCTGCTGTCCCAGAGCGGCGGGGCGGCGGCGCGGTCAGCTCCGGCTGAAAGCACACACACATCATTCGCACACAGATTCGCTCATTCGTACGCGCACGCAGCGCGGTGCGGGGGGGACGAAATACGAAAGGTCGTTTAAAAGAGGGGCGCAGAGAGTGCGGCGGGCGAGGAAGGGCGCGGCACTGCGGTGGTAGTGCTGGCGGTGGTGTTTGCGGCGTGAGGGTGGGGCGGGCCGGGGCGGGGCGCCTGAGTTCCCAAATTACACCGACTGGGTTTTAAATGGAGGCCGAGAGTCGGTCAGGCTTGGCCCGGGCCATGCAGGACGTGCCAGCGCCACCCCCTCGTCCCCGTATAGGGCCGGCCGGCCTACCCTGCCAGCGCAAGACCAGCACCCGCACCATAGCACTGGTCTCCTGGCCTTAGCCCTGGCTTATCAGTACTGGCATGAGCACCGGCCTCAGCACAGGCCTCCTGGCCTTAGCCCTGGCCTATCAGTACCGGCCTGAGCACCGGCCTCAGCACTGGCCTCCTGGCCTGGCCTCAGCCCTGGCCTATCGAATACTGGCCTTAGCACCGGCCTCAGCACTGGCCTCCTGGACTCAGCCCTGGCCTATCAGTACTGGCACTGGCCTGAGCACCGGCCTCAGCACTGGCCTCCAGGCCCCAGCAAGCAGATTCCGCACACTAGCACCCCCTTGCTAGCCGGGTGAGGGGGGAGTGGGTAGGGGTCTGCTTAGCCCATCTCGCCATAGGAACTATAGGCGTGAGAGAGGGGGTGCTAGTGTGCGGAATCTGCTAGCAGCCCTGCTGGCCTAACAGTGCTGGCCTTAGCACCGGCCTCAGCTCTGGCCTCAACCTCCTCAGTCCTGGCGAAACGGTTCAGGAGATGTGGCAACGGCATTTATGCAGGACAAGGCACACGCGGGCGTAAAACGTCAAGATGACGTTCGAATCCTTGATTTGAATATTTCCTCCGAGAGGGAAAAAACTCTGAATTTTTTGTACTCCTCGTAACTCAGAAAAATTTTAAAAACTTTGAGAATTTAGGAAAAATATGAAAAATTCAGGAAAACTCAGAGAAATTCAGGAATCCTCAGAAAAGTTCACGAAAATTCAGGTAAAATTCAAGCAGGCATGCGGAAAAATTCAATAAAAATTCACAAAAAAAAAATCCGAAAATTCAAAGTTGTTTCCCCCTCGATTCTCCCCCCCCCTCCCCCCCGAAGAAAAGGCTTGCAAGGCTGAGTACTGGAGTGCATAAACCGAGAAAAAGCCAGAGAGGGAGGAGGAGGAGGAGGAGGAGGAGGAGGAGGAGGAGGAGGAGGAGGAGGAGGAGGAGGAGGAGGAGGAGGAGGAGGAGGAGGAGGAGAGAGAGAGAGAGGGAATGAGAGAAAAAGCAGGAGCAGCTCACGAAAGCAGGCGACGTGAGGGAGATTGGCTCCGACGGCTCAGAAGACGCGCGTCCGACGCAGGGAGTAAGGGCGGCCAACGTACTGGAGAGAGAGAAAAAGAGGCGGAGAGAGAAGGGGAGAGTGAGAGAGAGAGAGGCGGTTGGCACTTACCGACGTGTCCTGGGGCGCGGGTCCTCGTCGCACCTGGACCGTCCGTCACCTCACATTGCGGGGCGCCGGGCGCGTGGCGGTGCGTGGCGGGGCGGGGCGCGCGGCGCGCGGCTCGACGCGGTGCGGTGGCGGAGCGTGGCGGGCGGTGGCGGCCCCTGCTCGCGCCGGCTGCAGCGGCTCCAGCGGCTCCAGCGGCTCCGGCTGGTCTGGTCGGGTCTGGTCTGGAGAGGGGCGCGCGCCGGCCCGGCACCGCTGGGGAGGCTGCGCGCGCCCGACCGCTGCTGCGCCCGACCCGACATCCCGGCCGGGGCCCGACCGGCCGGCCTCCTCGTTACTGCCAGCCTGTTGACTGTAAAACAGGGTGTAATAATACACTCGCCTCAGCTGCCGCCATACAGCCTGATGGTCCGGTGAGAGGAGAATCCGGCATCGTCACCGCGACGCTATCGTGATTGCGCCGTCAGGAAGGAAGCCATGTCGGACGATACGCGGCTTCCGTACACCATGCCCGAGCGGAAGGTGTACTTCGAGTAGCGTCACAAAACGTAATATCGGCGACCGAGCAGCAGTGTGCGCGTCCGGGAGCGTACACTGCGGAGTCCCAAATGTGTGAATGTCGCTCACCTGGAGATGAGTGAATTAATTCGCACACGCACAGGTGAGTGAAAAATGTATGCACACTTGCAGGTATATGAATTAAAAAAATCACTCATTTGCAGTTGTGCGAATGAGTATTCGCGCACTTAAAGTGCACCTGCCGGCACCTGCAAATAAGCGAATTTTTGGTTTCACTCATCGCCACGTATGATTGAAGTTTTATTCGTACTCGTATACCTCAGCGAATATTCATCACTCCCCCGCAAAAGAGCGAGTAAGTTCACTCATCTGTGAGTGAGCAATCGACATTCGTACACTTTGGATATCGAGTAATTCAGTACTCTGAAATTTTGTTCACCTCGTAATTCAGAAAAACTCTGGAAAATCCCGGAACATTCAGAAAAATTTAGGAAACAAATCAAGCAAAAACTCAAAAATATTCAATAACAATCAACGAAAAAAATCCTTTAAAAAATAAATAAAAAAAATTGTACACCAAAATTCAGAGTTGTTTCCCCTGGCGCGCTCACAGGTGAGGCAGGGCCTGGCAGGGCCACAGCGCCACACTCTTAAAAGCTTACGGTGAATTTCACTGTAAGCTACGGTGAACTTGGCATCACCGTAACTTACAGTGGATTTCACCGTAAGCTACGGTGACATTCACCGTAAGCTACGGTGAATGTCACTGTAGCTTACGGTGAATCAGGGGGTATGACCGTAATCTACGGTGACATTCACCGTAGCTTACGGTGAAAATTCACCGTAAGTTACGGTGATGCCAAGTTCACCGTAGCTTACAGTGAAATTGACCGTAAGCTTTAGAGAGTGGAGCGCGTGGCTCCGTCCTGCACAGTGACAGGGTCGTTGGGCGGACAGCGCGACGGCCAGTGGCAGCGGCCCACCGCCACGCGGACTCACTCCATCGCAAACTGACCTCTTCGGCTTAATGTGGGCGCCGTTCGCGCGGACTCGCAGCGCCCCGCACAAGAGCCGCACTGCCGTCTTGGGGGAAACCGAGACCGTTATCACCGCCACCGCCGGCCAGCCGTTAGTGAGCCCCGCACTCCTGCACACGATGGCGCGGGACGGGTCAAGCGCACTGACGATTATAGGCAACTAGGCAGCTAAGTACAGACATATAAGGAGAGAGCCGAAGCGCGGCCAGCAGGGAGCGAGGGGTGCAATCACCCCGGCGTGTACCACTATTGCCGAATGGGGGGAAATACCAAGGGTTTACCACTTCCATAATCCTCGTACACCCCTCTAGATGATCATTGATAATCACATGATCATGTAAAATTTCCATATATTGACAAATTTTCACAAATATGGAGAAGTATTATCAAATGTGACCAAAAGTTGCGCGATTTCTGGCCTATAATCAGTAAATATGTTAAAGATAAACTCAAATAATGATTGATAATCGCCATAATCGTGACTGATTATAATCCTCGTACGTGATTTTACAAAGTGGTAGACTCTTGGGAAATACGCACCTGTGCGTTGCGCTGGGGCCCGGGTGGGATGATCGCATGAGGGTACGTAAAACGCAAAGGGATAAGATGATCGCGCAGAGAGATAAGACTGTCGCAAGGGGATGAGATAATCGCAGGGGAATGAGGTAATTGTAGTTGGATAAAATGATCGCAGGGGGATAAAAACTATATAACAGAGGGAAAAGATAATCGCAGAAGCATAAAATAATCGCAGAGGGATAAGATGATCGCAGAGGGATAAGACAATCGCAGAGGGATAATTGCAGAGGCATAAGATGATCGCAGATCAAAAATATAATTCACGGGCTTAAGATAATCGCAGAGAGATTAGATGATCGCAGGGGGATAAGATAATCGCAAAGGGATGAGATGATAGCAGGGGGATAAGATAATCGCAGTTCGATAAGATGATCGCAAGGGGGGATCAGATGATCGCAGGATGATAAGATGATCGCAAGTGGGATTAGATGATCGCAAGTGGGATAAGACAACCGCAGAGAGATAACAGAGAGATCACGTGAAAGATCTATAATACTCCTCTTCAAGGAGGGCTTAACTATCACGTGATTAACATATGCCGCCCAAAGGGGGCAGCGTCATCACGTCACGAAGTCACGATTCGTCGAGAAAAGATGCTTCCTCTTTCCTCGGCAGCCATATGAGGCCAGTGGCGTTTCCACACTTCCGGCCCGCAAACAACGTATCAGAGTAAGAAAGATAAGAAAAAATAACCCTTTCCCGGTTCCGTTTCCGGTGCCGCTGTCACCACCGAGGTGCTCGCGGAACAGTCTCCACCACACATGATTCTTCCGGCAAATTCACCGGGAGGGAATGCCGCTTCCGCACAGAGACGCGACGCCCGCGGCGTGCGTCAGGCATTTTCAACGACACTTTTACTCACTCAGCCCGGCTCGGCTCGGCCCGGCTCGGCTCGGCTCGGCTCGGCCCGGCTCGGCTCGGCTCGGCTCGGCTCGGCTCGGCTCGGAGGGATGAGGCACTGCTAGTCCGCCCTGCTTCCCCGCCCAGCCGCTGGAATGCCGACTTCTGGTCGCTTTGAGGTGGCCCATCCTCCTCTCAGGAATGTCCACACACGGGCAAAGGACCTGTACGCGTCACCCCCCCCCCCCCACACACACACACATATCAGCATACTCCTACGACCTCGGCGGGGCGCGCGGCTCACCGGAGACGCACCGTATAGGGGCGGCAGCAGCGGCAGCCAAGGGGGGGGGGGGGAAATCACTTCGAAAAATTATTGTAAAAATCACAAGTAAATAGAATTTTTTTAAAAAAAACGAAATAAAGTGGCGAAAAAAAATCAGATATGGAGTAGAAAGATAAAAATGTATCTAAAAGTGACAGAGATTTTCCTCCGAAAAATTAAAATAGATAATAAAAAAAAAACCCTTGAAATTTTTTTTGTATCGGCAGCAGCCGGCCGGGAGAAGTAGCTATACTACAACTTTGGCGTCGCGGATGCCCAATTTGGCTTACATGGCAACAGCTATTTGTATTGCACGCTGGATTGGCCCCCCTTTTTCCACTCGAAAGTCCTCCTCGCGCGCGAGACGCTCAGCGCCCCCGGTCCCGTCCTGGAGCGCCACTCCATTCCGTACCGCGCCATTGTATATATATATCCCCGCCCCACCTCGGCTGTTGCACGACAAATGGAGCGAAAAGTGTCTTCTGAAAGGTGGACTGCAACACACAAGGGAGCGGGCAGAAAACAAGAAAAAAGTGTACACAGGTGTACAAAAATTTCAGAGTTGATTCCCCCTGAGGTTAAATATTCTTACTCGAGAACGTTCGCGCTGCCCCACTTTCTGAGGTGCATACCGAACCTCCTTTTTTTTTCTTTTTTTTTTTTTCAAGCCTCGAGGCTTGCTTTTTGTGAGAGGTATCATCTGCTAAAAGGGGGGCGGGATGGGCTGGGCTGCTGCTGCCTGGCCCAACAGGCGTGCCAAACTCCACCGCGCGGTCAGCCGCAACAAGCCCGATCTCTCCAGGCAATGTTGGTAATCCTGTCACTATAAAGGACTCCAGACGCCGGCCGGGCCGCCGAAGCGGCGACGCAAATCCTCTCCCGTTGTGCTCGCGGCCGTCGCGACGCCGGGCGTCGGTGTGGTGGATCGCCTGCTGAGAGGGAGTGAGCGAGGCATGCTCTCTCTCTCTCTCTCTCTCTCTCTCTCTCTCTCTCTCTCTCTCCACCCCGTGTATGCCCTGCGGTTCTGTATTTCGGGGTGACGACGGGGTGGCTCTCGCCAGACAGGTGCCAACCCGAGCAGCTAATTCGGATTATAAAATCAGACCAGCGAAGGCGGAGGCAGCCAACCACACGCAGGATCAAACCCAAAAGACGCGTAATTTTGGCCCGCGGCGGTCGCGTGCGGCCGCTTTTGGGTCTTTGAGGGTCCAGGTCCGGGTCAAAAGCATAACGCGAACAAAGAAGTTATAGAAACCAGTTCGTTTAAAATAATAAAAAATAAAAATACTAACCCATTCTTGCTCGTGATTTTTCAGATCCGAGACAAAAGAAGATACTTGCAATTTAACGGTTTAAGTTTGTTATTTTACAAGTAAATTTCGTGGAATATTTTCCCGTAAGTCTACAACTGGTTTACACGGTGCTTTTTCTCACAGTTTCAAATCCTAACATAAAAACCGGATCCCAGATATCACAATACGAGTCACGTGGTACAAGCGGAACACATTTCACCTTATGCGCGACACTCGAGAGAACGATTGACAGAATAGTCAAAAAGCGTCGTGGTAAGGGGGGGGGGAGGGGGGGTAGCGGCCGAAGAGATTCAAAGTGAGTCGAACGAGAAAGATGGAGACGGATGACAGGGAACGAGGAGGTGTGAGAGGGAGGAGGAGGGTTGTCAGCGGCGACAGCTGAACGTCGATGGGGGAGAGTCGGGAGAGTCGGGAGAGTCGTGCGCGCGCGCTGTTACTGTCACGTCGCACTCCTTTATCACCGCGCGGGCCGGGCCGCCGGGCCGCGCCAGGCCGGGGTATAACGGCTTCCTGACGCGCCTCTCCCGCCCCAGACAACTTTCGATGCGAAAACTTTTTGACCGCGAGACGATCAACGTCGCCCTGCCTGCCTGCTCTCCCGCGCTCTTCTTTCTCTCCGAGCGCTACGCTGTGCTGCGCCAGGTGCCGGCCGGCCGCCGGGAGGGTAGGCAACCCATCCGGCTCTCACCGGACGACAGGGGCGGTGCCCGGTGCCCGGTGCCCGGCCCGCCACACGGCCGCAGCGCGCAGGGGTGCAGTGCGCGCCCGCTCCACCAGGGGGCAGCACGCGGCCAGCGCGACGCCCCGCGCGCCCTGGAGGGGCTCCTCCTAGGGGTCCCGCAGGCGCGGGGTAGCGCCGCTCAGCGCCCCAGCCGGGCCGCTTAGTTTGAAACCCTCCTGGATTTCGCGATACCCCGCATTCCTAACTTGACGCGTCCGTTTTCGCTTGCTTCACTTTGGTCTCAGCAATAACAAGGTAGACGCACGTTAAAACCGTGAAAAGCTGAGCTAAAAGTGCGTCTACCTTGGCCTGCGGCGCGCTAAGGTTAACAGTTAATGATGCAGATTTCGATTAGTCGATTATCAATAAGTTGTTTGCTCAAACCAAGTTACGATGGCAACACTGATGTTTCCACATCTCACGTCTCACATCTCACATCACGGCTCGCCCCGGCCGCCCCAGGGCGAATGCTGACAGGGCTGAGCATTTAAATTTAAATTTGAATTTGAATTTAAATTTAGCTCAGCCAATAAATTTTGTATCCGTATGCCCACGGTGCAAAGGCCCTCTTAACAAGACAGGGGAAAGAGGGAGGGGGGCGTTGGGTGCAAACAGCCTATTTGCACACCCCTGTCGATAACCTACGTATAGCGATGATTGTACTCCCCTGCTGCGATGACTTTACACCTCCTTATTGTGATGATTACACCCTCCATGCGATGATTTTACCGGCCATTGGACGAGGTCGGGAAATCAATACGGAAACGGAAAATTGGCAGCGGCGCGAAAAGAGGAGGGAGATATTTCGCATCGGCCGGGTTGACCATCCGTTTCAAATAATGCGTCAAGCCCAATAATAAAAGGGGGGGAGGGGGCGACTGCGAGGAGACTGCTACTAGCGCTGCTATGAGGCTCGCGACACCGGCAGCTAAACTGTTTGCAGGCGTCGGCCCCGCCCCGCCCCGCCCCGCCCCGCCCCGCCCCGCCCCGCCCCGCCCCGCCCCACCCCGCCCCGCCCCGCCCCCACCCATCGGCAGCTCTTATTTTGATGGGAAACGGCTGCCGCAGAGGCAGGGGTTGTGGCAGTTGTGGGGCAACGGCAGTGGCGGGGTGGCTCAAGCACACGCGGGCGATACAACCCCTTCCGACACACACTCACACACACGCGCGCGCACACACACACACAGACACACACACACACACACACACACACACACACAAGCACATCACACACACACACACACACACACACACACACACGTGCTGGAGGCGGCCCGTGACACCCTCCTCCTGCGGGGCGGAAGCACAAGTGTGCCGTGTTGCGTGTGAGGTCCTATCCGGGTCCGCGATGATGCCCCGGCCCGGCGCGGCCCGGCGCGGCCCGAGGCGAGGCGGCACCAGGAGGATCTGCTCCAGCACGGGGCTGAGTGTCGGGGTCGGGGTTCAAAACTCGATCGGGACTCCATGAGACGATGTCTAGGAGGAAACAACTTGTAAATTGTTGTCACCTCGCGATCCAGACAAATCTCGAGGAAAAACTCAGAAAAAATTAGAAAACTTCGGAAAAATTCAGAAGTATTCAGAAGATTGCAGAAAACTTTGAAAAATAAGAAACATTTGGAAAAATTCGGGAAAATTAAAAAAAAAATTAATAAAAAAAAGGAGAAATTCAAGCAAAAATTGCTTAAACAAATCAACAAAAAATCACAAAAAAAAAATCAGAAAATTTCATAAAATTCTAGCACAAAAATTACTTTTCCCTTGGACGATGTACAACAGCAGGCAGTCAATCAGATGAGGCGCTAATGTCATTTTTAATACGTAGGAATTTCACACTGTTATTCAATTACTGTGACGTCACGTGTTTTTTTCATGTGAAAAGTGTCACATTGTTGAAAATGTAATGTCACATCTTCTTTTAAATGTGAATCGGCCAGAATATGCGTTCTAAATTTTGTCACATTCAAAAGAATGTGACATTAATATCAATAGGAATGTGACAGTTTTCACATGAAAAAGAATGTATGACGTCACAGTAATTGAACAACAGTGTCACACACTTGAAAAGACAGTATAAAATTCAACCCCCCACCCCCCTTCCAACTCGATACGCATATTCACACACTTGCTATGCTAAGGCGCCGACTACAAAGTGTCCAGGGCGGGCGGCTCGGCAATGCATCCGCTTTGCCCCGCCCCCGGGCCTCCGTCATCCCCTCGACAGGAAGCACCGCCTCGGAACGCCCCCGCCCCGCCCCGTCAGACTCCTGCGCCCCGCCCCGTCCTGCCCCGCCCCGCCCCGCCCCGCCCCGCCCCGCCCCGCCCCGCCCCTAGTCTGGGTCGGTTCCAATAATGAGCGAAGAGAAGCTCATCAGAGGGGAGGCATCACCTCATCGAGCAGCCAAGTCTCACGACAGGGCCGGGCCGGGCGGGTCGCGCGGGTGCGACAAGGAAAAGCTGCGAGAGGTACGAAACATTCCTATCTCTTTCTCCCTTTTTCCCCTCCGCCACATACTTTTCGCGGGCGGACGAGCGCAAAACTCTGTTCACAAGCGCCCGTCGAAATCGTGCAGAGGCTGTCCTGAAAAGTCCCAGTCCTACCACTCCAGGACTCCATTATCCTGAGCGGTTTAATTCCGAACCAACGTTTTTAGTTATAGACCAAATGCGTCGCAATTTAGATCACGTACGTTTTCTCATAATTTGTGATAAAATAGCACACGGTTTGCAAGACCGCCACTGATGTTGAGAATATGAGCGAGTGACTCAGGAGCAGCGTAGCGCACATTAATATCAGCTTGCCACAAACCAAAAAGCGTACATATGATGACAAGAAATCGAGGGGGAAACAACTCTGGATTTTGATAAAGTACACATTCAGTTAATTTTTGTAAATTTTCGGAAATTTTCGTGATTTTTTATAGAATTTTTCTGATTTTATACTTGAATATTGGCTTTTTTTGTAATTTTTTTTTTATAAATTTTTAAGAATTACGATGTGCACAAAAAAATCAGTTGCTTCCCGCTAGCAAGAAATAGATTGAAATTTAACTTTTAATTTTTAAAAAAAAATGGATCGGGAGAAAAGGGGAGTTGGTCGTCATTAGAATTTCTGCCGCTCGAAAATATTTGAAAAGACGAGAAAAATAAAGCCGTCCTCATTAATTAAGGGACCGTTCCACAATGGCGGCGTGGCGTGTTCGTTAGAGCAAAGCGAACCGGACGAGGAGGCGGCTGTCTGTCTCTACCGCCCCGT
The DNA here is from genome assembly GCA_029379305.1 of Frankliniella fusca. Taxonomy (NCBI): domain Eukaryota; kingdom Metazoa; phylum Arthropoda; class Insecta; order Thysanoptera; family Thripidae; genus Frankliniella; species Frankliniella fusca. Next base: position 208,568 of record JAHWGI010000306.1, read on the forward strand.
CCCGCCCCGCCCCGCCCCGCCCCGCCCCGCCCCGCCCCGCCCCGCCCGACTCATGCTGTAAGAGTTCGGCCCGCACCGTGGGAATCTGGAAATCTGCCCGCGAGGCGAGAGGAGGCGGCGGAGCGGATGGAAGGCGACGGAGAGACGAGAGCGCCACGTCAAATCGGAGCATCATATATGCGAAGATCGAGAAATAACAAGCATACGCGCAAAACCGTTGTTATTGATGCAGTCCAGATGCAGAAGGTAAGAGGGCGCGAATGACAGGAGGGGGGAGGGTGTGTGAAAGGGGGGAGGGCTACGCGTGGCGCCACGGGGACCAACGCGTACAGTGGTACAGGGCGCGAGAGAGGTGTCGAAGGGGTGAGTGAGTGAGGGGGACAGAGCGAGACGGAGGCAGTGCGGGCGCGGGCGGCGGAGGCGCGCTCGGCAGAACCGCAACGCGTGCCAGTACAGCGCACAGCAAGCGCGCGCGCAGTGTTGCCGAGTGGTGGCTTCCAGCCCGGGCCGGGCTGAGTCCGCCCTGCCCCGCCCCGCCCCGCCCCCGCCCCCGCCCCCGCCCCGCCCCGCCCCGCCCCGCCCCGCCGCGCCGCGCCCGACCCCTCCGCACTTGGACGACGACGACGAGGCACCTCCTCGAGGAGACAGCGAGCTTGTCGCTCGTTTCATCCGCTTCCTCCTCTTTTCACATAAAAACGCAACGGCTCGGGCGTGGCGCGGCGTGGTGAGGCGGCGGCGGCGGCGGCGGCGGGGGTCGCCGAGGGACCTAACCGACGGATGGCCCAACCCCTACCCCCCGCCCCGCCCCAGACCGACGCGCGCGCCCAACAGGAAGGGGAGAGGGGGAGGGTGGGGCGAAAAAAAGTGCACATCACGTGTTGTGTCTCCATCCTCTTCACCCCTTTTCGCACCTCGTGCAAAGCAGTAGCGAGGGAGGAGGAGGAGGAGGAGAGGGAGGGGGGGGGGTAGCTTCTGTAGAGACCTGTGCCCGCCCGCCCGCCGCCCACCCCGCCCCGCCCCGCGATCACGAGTGCGCAGCGCCCCCGCGGCCCCGCCCCCGCGTGAGTGACATGGAGGTAAGCGCCCTGTAGGGAGGAACTCGCCTGTAAAAGGCATCCTTTCAGCCTTCAGCCCGCGCAGCGCTGAGGAGACCGCCCCGGCCGCCGCCCCCGTAACTTTCCAGAGAGGGGCTTTGGTTGCGTAGGGGCGCCGCCGCGCGGCCTGCCCTGCTCGGCCTGGAAGACGCACAAGACGCCCAGGATTATGCACACTCCGCGGTGGCCTCGGCGCGGCTCGGGCGGGGTGGCCAGGCCGAGCCGAGTGAGTCCTCTCTCTCTCTCTCTCTTGCTCGTTATGGACGGACCCCATGAGAGCGACAAGGACAGAGAGACGAGACCAGGCTGTGCGGAATCGCCCCCACAGGCCACAGGCCGTGGCGTTAGCGCTGCCCGGCCCGGCCCTTGTCACAGTCCCTGGAGCGTATCTGCGGGGCGGAGCGGGACCGGCCCGGCCCTTTGAGTCTGCCTGCAGCAGCGCCGTGCGCCCCGCCCCGCCCCGCCCCGCCCCGCCCCGCCCGGCAGCCCGCCACGCCCCTCTCGACTTCACCGCCGCCGTTTGAGATTGATTTATTCTCTCTCCTGGTCGCTCTATTAAAATAGCGCGCGGCGGGTGACGACCGAAGGACCGACCGGTTTGCCGACGCGCGGCTGTGGCCCGGACTGCAGAGGCTGATTCCGAACAGCGTCCTCTCTCTCTCTCTCTCTCACCCCTCGTCATGACCGTGCCCCATAAGTGCGACAAGGACAGGGAGACACAACCACTGAACGGAACGAGGGGGAAACAACTATGATTTATTTTACACCTCGTAATTTTTTAAGAAATCAGGAAAATTCAGATAAGATTTTAAAATCAAAATCAAAACAGGAAAATCCAGAAAAAATCAGGAAAAGATAATAAAAATACAGATAAAATTAAGAACAATTCTTTAAAATTCAAAAACATTCAGAATATGATTACACCAAAATGCAGAGTTGTTTCCCCTTCGATGCGGAGTCACCCTATCGCGCCTCGGGCCCGGGCCGGCCCAACACACCACCCCCGGCGTTGGTCGCCTTAGCAGCCTCATCCGAATGGCGCCCTCAACTAACACATAGTAACCCCGGGCCTAAAGAGGGAATGTCACCCGAGTGTCACCCTGGAGGACGTCCTCCTCCTCATCCTCGAGGACGTGCTGTCAGTCACGGCAGGACCGGGACCGGTGGCAGCGCGCGCGTGGTCCGGCCCGGCAGCCACATGTGAGCATGAGTGGAAGCGGGGGCCGCGGCTTACAGCCAGAGCGGGGGCGGCGAGGCTTCCGCGAAGCTTTGTTTGTTTCCGTGTAGGACAAGTGTAATGCGCGCGCGTGTGTGTGTGTTTGTGCAGCCCGGCCGGCACACCACCAGCACCATGCAGCACACCGAGACCAGCTCCAGCGGCAGCGCGGCTGAGGCCAGCACTGGCCAGCACGTGGTCCCGCGAGGCACCACCAGCGCGCACCAGCCGGGGGGCCAAGGTAGGGTGGGAGGTAGCAGCGAGAAAATTTTCCTGGCGTTGCATTGCGGAAAGAAATAATATTAAAACTACCCCATAAAAAGTTAACAAAAAATTAAATAATAAAATATGAGAATTTAAACCCCCCCAAAAAAATCAAACATTTTGAGAAGTTGAGTGCAGTTTACGACGCATTTGCAACGAAAATAATACATCTTCTCCGAAGGGGAAACAACTCTAAATTTTGGTGCACACATTTTATGATTTATTGTGAGTTTCCTTGATTTTTTTTTCTTGAATTTGTAAGAGTTTTAACGTGAATTTTACCATTTTTTTGGTGAATTTTCATGATGTTTTCCTAATCTTTCCTGAATTTTTTTCCCTTAAATTTTCTAATTTCTCTTTGAATTTTCCCGAATTACGAGATGCACAAAACTTTCAGAGTTGTTTCCCCCACGATCTTCCCACTTCATTGCGGTATTGGAACCCAGGAGGGGGTAGGCATGGCGGGGGGGGCGTCCGTCCGTTACGTACGTAGGAACTTGGCCGCGCCAGGGCGGGGGAGAGTTTGTTCGCTTCAGTTTACACGGCCTGCGCGCGCGCGCGCCACGTCTCGTGGGGGTCGAACTCACACAGGCCGCCTCGCCTCGCCTCGCCTCACCTCCACGCACAGCAGCACGGCTGCCCCGCCCGGCCGGCGCCCCCGTCCTGTGCGCCACCAGCCGACACACACCTATACAGCCGCGCGATTATGCAAAGTGGCCTCGCATCCATCCAACCTTCCAAGGATCCTCCTCGGCCCAACCCGCCGCAGTCGTCGCGCTGCAAGATGGGCGTAACGACGGCGACGTCGTTCTTCATTGGACAACGACGCCCAGTATTTTCGGAAGCACCACCGCCGCCGTCGCAGTGGCGGGGCGGCCAAGCTCTGGGGCCCCCGCATCGCCGCTCGGGCTGGGGCGGGGGTGAGGGGCGGGGGTGAGGGGCGGGGGTGAGGGGCGGGGCGGGGGCGGGTCGGGGGCGCGAGGGGAGGCTCTGCTCTGCTGTGCCCGCCTTTGACTAGAGTTGTCATCCTGTCCGCTCCAATCCCCGGCGCCCCGCCCTCCCAGCACGATCCCTGGCGCGGGGCGGGGCAGGGCGGGGCGGGGCGGTATAAGGCCGAGGCCAACGCCAGCTCTGCTCCCACGTCCACGCGAGGGGAGAGCAGCAGGCTGATTCCGAAGATCACTCTCGTCGCACCGTCCTTGTCGCACCCATGGCGGTGCCCAATGTCAGGGGTGTCAGGGCCTCATGAGCGCGACAAGGGCGGAGGCGCGAGAGCGATCTTCGGAATGAGCCTGCAGAGAAGCCGTCCTCCTAAAGGTGGTCGGTGAAGCATGCCCGTCCCGCCCCGTCCTCGTGCCCATCCCGATCTCACTGAGCGCTTCAGCCCGCCCCGCCCGCTCATCTCATCTCCCCTCTTCAGGGTCGATATCGGCGGCACCGGTGCGCGCGACGAGGTTGTCGGCGATAATGCACCGGGGTAAAGCATAATCATGTTTGGAGGAATTCAAAATTTCGCTATCTGCCTTTTCTTTTCATTTTCCCGCCCGCCCAACCGCTGCTGCTGAGACGCAGCTCCGACGGGGCGTCCCGGCGTCGAGGGGGAAAACGAAACTGAATTTTCGAATACAGATTTTGAGAATTTTTGTGAAGTTTACAGTTCTTTTCCTAGATTTTTATTTTGCAATTTTTGCTTGAATTTTCCCTAATTTTTAGAAAATTCCTGAGAATTTTCCAGAATTTTCCCCCAATTTTTCTGATTTTCTTTTATGAATTACGAGGAGTACAAAATTTTCAGCGTCGTTTCCGGCTCGCCCGACGGAGTACGCACCGCCGAAATCTCGTATAGTGACACAACAGTGAATCAGACGCAGTACCGTAAAACAGAACCACAACACTTCATAGCGTAATGCTGGGACACCGGGCGGCGGATGCCTCGCGGGCCGCGCGTCGCAGTAAAGGGGCGGCGCGGAAGCGGTGCGGCGCGCCGGCTTGGCAACGCAGAGAAAATCCATGCATTGAAGAGGCTCTTTTCCCCGAACCCTGAACCTCTCTCTCTCTCTCCCCCCGCCGGCCCGGCTCTCTCTCTCTCTCTCTCTCTCTCTCTCTCTCTCTCTCTCTCTCTCTCTCTCTCTCTCTCTCTCTCTCTCTCTCTCTCTCTCTCTCTCTCTCTCTCTCCTCCTTCTCATTCCTATCTCAAATCCCTCCCTTTCCCCCTCCGACTGTCTCCCATCGTCCGCGCGAGGACACACAGTATCGATCGACTAAACAGCAAACGGTTTCTGCAATTCAGACTCGTTCGCTATTCCATGGCCGCCAGGCACCGCGCCGCACCGCACCGACAAACTGAATACCCTTCTCCTCTCGCGCCAGCAAAAATGCAGGGCATTCCGAGACCCCTCCCCTCTCTGTGGGGTTACGTCTGGGCTTCGGCCAGGCGGGCCAGCCCCAGAGGCGTTAGCCGGGTTATAAGGGCTCCAGGGCGCTGCTGGGGTTGCAGGGTCCTTGTTGGGCCGTCTGGGACCCGGACCCGGACCCGGACCCGACCCGCGAGGAAAGAAAAGGGCCTTGCACGCGACGCCTGGCCTGGCGTGGCGTGGCGTCGCGCGGACGCTCCAAATCGCATTTTTAGGACGACGTTTGTCCCCGAAGCCTGGCCCCGTGACGACACAATAAAAGCATTAGGGATGTGTACGACGCAAACATGTCAGCGTTTATGGCTGGGGTGGACTTTACTGCTAGAGACCATCACACACTCACACACTGACACGACGCACACACGCGCGCGCACACACACACACACACACAGACACACACACACACAAGCGCGCGAAAGTCGAGAGAAAAAGAGACCATTTTCCAACCATCAATCGCCGGGTCCGCGGCGCGTCACTATACCGTTCCATCTCCCCATGCCCATAGTAAAACCGCAAGAAAATATGGCGAAACTTGATTGAAATTACTGCAGAAGTTATATGATAAAAGCCTCAGCAGCAGTCTGCTGGTTCGGCTTTCGGAGTTTCATTTTAACACTCCACCCTGGACATAAAAATGTTGCTTCTCATTTCGGTGCGCCCGGCGGGCCGCAGGCGGCAGCAGCGGCACCCCCCACCCTCCTCCCTACGCTTCCTCGTTCTCCAGCGTTTTATTGGACGACGACGTACACATCAACACGGAGCAGCAGCAGCAGGAGCAGCAGGGCACATTCGTCACACTACATCCGGCCTCGTATAATCTCCTCGCTTCGGCCCCCGGGCGCCGGCCAGACCCGACGCGCTCCGCCCGGGCGGCGCTAACAGACTTTTTCAGCCGCCACCGTACAATATCTCTACATTGTCGCTAAGCCAGCGGGGCCGGAGAGCACAGATCAGAGTACCAGAGACCTTTCTCTCTCTCTCTCTCTCTCTCTCTCTCTCTCTCTCTCTCTCTCTCTCTCTCTCTCTCTCTCTCTCTCTCTCTCTCTCTCTCTCTCTCTCTCTACGGGCGACAGTCACGGCTGATTCGCCGAGGTCTCAGCGTCGCGTCGTGAGAAATCTCATACCGCGCCGTCGACGCCAACGACCATAAACACGGGGCAACGGCACCGCGCGCGCGAGCAGATCATGGAATGTATAGAAAAACACCGCCGAGGGGTCCTTCACTACAAATTCGAGCGTACACATATTTCTTTCTGATTTACCTGGTTTCTCGTGATTTTCCTTGATTTTTTTCATTTTTTTTTTTTATTTTCTCTGACATTTTTTTTTCTGAATTTTTACTGATTTTGTTACAGATGGTTTTGATACACTGCTGTTTTTGTTTTCTTTTTTTTTTTGTAAGTGGAAGGACCCGCCTCGGATACCGCATAGTGGTTTCGCGTCTCTCGGATTTTGTCGCATGACTCATGGGACACTGCGAATAAAAGGCTCACACGACACAGTTCGGACGCGCGGAATCATCAAGCTGCGGCGGAGAGTAACAGTAACCCACCCAGCAGAGCCTCACTCCCGGGCCCGGGGGCCTCGCGGCCGCGCGGCCAACCCGTTGTGCCCAGCCGCCGCCATGCTGCGCGCGCTGAGCGTCGCCGTGCCCTGCCGGCCGCCAATGCCGGCGCAGCAATGGAGCGGGGCGGGGCGGGGCGGGGACGGACAGGTGAGCCGGCCGGCCGACGCCGCCAGGTGAGGCCCGCCCCGCCCCGCCCCGCAGCCTGGGCAGGTACACCGGGGCCCGCACCCAGGCCAGGGCGGGGGGCGCCATTCACACTCGCCGAGCACACTCGATCATTCATTCACTATAACGCCACCCTGCTCGGTGCATGGCCATACCGGACCCGACGGGCGCGCACGAACGAACGACAGAAACGAGTCCTGGGATTCCCAGGAGAGTTGGAATCCCAGTGAATGCCCTGGATAAAAGTAGTTTTTCCCTGGAGTTTTGCCTGGAAAACCCAGGACATCCCCTGGGGAAGATGATACGTCCTGGGACTGCGCAAATCCCCCTGGGAAACCCAGGACTCGTTTTTGCGGTGCGAACGTTACGTCCTTTATGACTATACTTTCAGTGAATTTACATGTCAACTAAATCGAGGAATGCACCTGGTTAGGGCAGCAGCAAGGCGGTGCAGAGGTTTAACTCGTGCACGACGACTCTGATTCCGTAGTGCAGAGGTCTCGCTCATCTCTCTTGCTCCTCATATGACCGTGCCCTACGAGTGCGACAAGGAAGGACAGAGGGAGGAAACTGCAGAGCGCGGTAGAGGGGACCGCCTTTGGCACACCACAGACAGCCCTCCCTGTGTAGCCACCGTGGTCGCGGACGCGGGCCTGGCTTCGCCATGGCAGAAAGAGCCGCCGCTTCAAAGGAGGAGCAAACCGCGAGCGAATCGCAAAGCGCACGGCATCAGGAGCACCGGCATCAGCCTCGCGCTGCAAATGTGATCAAAAGAATGCACTGCAGCACCTCGAATAAGCGCGCCGCGCCCCGCCCCGCCCCGTCCCGCTTAGGTATCCCCGCTGATTGCAGATGTTGGCGGCTCTCCTTTTTGAACTCAATAACAAGCACCTCCACCTCCTCTGTCATCCTCGACGGTCTCTGTTTATGTTCCCCAAGCTTTTCCATAGAATTTCCCAAGCCGCCCCGCACCCCGCCCCGCACCCCGCACCCCGCCGCCATAAAGCGACGAGTGCACCTTGCCGGCCCGGCCAGGCCTGGCCAGGTTCGAGTCGTCCTCTTCGCCCTCCTCCTCCTCCTCCTCCACCTCCTCCCCCTCGTCCCCGAGTCAGAGCAGCGCATACGCCGCCATCGACAGGTAATTTACAGCCCCGGGCCGGGCTCGACCGTGCACGGACCTGCCTGCCTGGCCTGCCGTCGTGCCCTGCTAATCCCGCCCGCGCAGGGTCATGCCCCGTCACGCCCCGCCACGCCCCGTATACACTCACCTTCGCTTCACTGACCCGGCTGCTGCTGCTGCTGCTGCTGCTGCTGCTGTGCTCGACAGGGTGGGTACCCCCGCACGCCCTGCTCTGCTCTGCTCCGCTCGGTACCATTCAGCTCCGGGCGGCTTCCCCGAAGGCCGGTGGACTCCGGTCCGATCCGTGCCGGACGCGCGCCCAGCCCGGCCCGGCCCGGCCTGCAGCAGGCCTCGCTCTAATCCGCTCCCACAGCTCCTCCTCGATTTTGCTGAGTCGAAGATTCCGCTTATTCAGAAGTCGGGGAGGTCGGGTCGGGTCGGGTCGGCTGCTGCTGCGGGTCATTGATTCTTGGGTGCAATGGGCAAGCAGGCGCAGCAGAGCAGGTGAATCGCTCCGGCCCGCCTGTACCGCCCCGTCCGGCCCCGTCCGGCCGCCTCGGCGGCAAGGAATGTGAGCTGCAAAAAGATATCAGGTGCGATATAAGGTGTCTTACCACTATGCACTATGCGGTATATCCAAGGCGCCTTTCAATTTAAAAAAAATAAATAAAAAAAATTAGTGTGCACCCTGCAACAAAATCAGCAAAAAAAAAAAAATAAGAAAAAATCAGGGGGAAACAACTCTTGAGTTTTGGTACACAAATTTTGTGATTTGTTGTGACTTTTCGGGAATTTTTGTAATTTTTTTTTGAGAACTTTTAGGATTTTTTAGACAGTCCCTTGGGGCTGCCTTTACCCGAAGGTAAAGATTCCCGTTCAATGCTAGCCAGCCCAGCCACAGCTAGTTCTGAATTTGTTTTCTAAAAAAATCCCGAATATTTCTGAATTACGAGGTGAACGAAACTTTCAGAGTTGTTACCCCCTCGAAAAAAAAATTAAACCAGTAAAAATCAATAAAAATCACGAAAGACTAGAAAAATCAGAAAAAAAAAACGGCGTACGCGTTAATGTTAAGTGAAGGACCCCGTGGTTCAAGGAACCCTTTGAAACAATCATCACAAGCTGCAGCGGCACGCTAACGATCAAGCGTTTGCTTTCCAATCATGCACTTTTGCTGTGGCACATGTCGGTAAAGGCACAACGACAGTCGCTTCCATCCCCGACTGCACAGTGTATGAAGACCAAAACCACTCCGGATTAAACTGTCTAATTTCCTGAAAGTAACAACGTGATGCAAAGCGCGGTGTCGCGCGGGACAGGGGAAAGGGTGAGGGAGAGGGGGGAGGGAGAGAGAGAGAGAGAGAGAGAGAGAGAGAGAGAGAGAGAGAGAGAGAGAGAGAGAGAGAGAGAGAGAGAGAGAGAGAGAGAGAGAGAGAGAGAGAGAGAGAGATGAAAGTGGAGAGATAGAGAAAGAGAGATATAGAGAGAGGGTGGGGGTGGGGGTTCAAGTGCAGATTAGAGGAGAACGGGTGGCTCTGCAGGCTGATTGCTACATGTATGCCGAGTTCCGCGCAGTAAAGCGGGTGCGCTTGGTCCCGGGCTGAAAACAGGCCGCCCAGCGTGGGGTGGCAAGGCATTGGGGGGCGGAGGGGACCCAGAGCACCTGATGAGGCCACCCCGCCCCGCCCCGCCCCGCCCCGCCCCGCCCCCGGCCAAGCCTGTCGCGGAGATAACGGACCCGACCCGACCGAGATGAGGAGAGCCGGCAGGGCGCAGTCATACCATTCATTCCGTGAAGCAGCAATGACCTCTGCTTCGTCCTGGACTGGACCGGCCGGACCCGAGGCACAGGGAGGGGGGTTCTGCTGGCCAGCTTCATGAACCCCTTGTTGTCCGGGGCCCGGTCCGGCCCGGCCGTGGACATGTGTCGCGCTGCACGCCCGGCATGCCCGGCCCGGCATGCTCGCCACATGTTGCCCAGGTACGCGACGACCACGGCGACCCGCACCGGGACAATTCGCGACCTTCTGTGAAGGAAAAAGGGCCGTTATAGGGCACATAATAGCGAAATGGCTGAAGCAGCAAAGTGCCTGCTGGCCACCACGTGTCTTGCAAGCCGGGCCGGGGCGAGGCGGGGCGGCCAGGTTGGTTGGTTAGGTCGGCCCTCCAGGTCGACGGCGGCAGCGAACACTTGCTTCAACAGGTGTCCGCCAGACCAGCCGCGGCGAAGCGGGGCGGGGCGGGGTAGGGTGGGGTGGGGTGGGTAGTTGCAGATTGGTACGCAAATAAAAGGTGGGTGTGCCTCGCCACCCGACAATCATAGCCACAACGAGAGAAATTGGGAATTGGAGTTTGTAAAAAAATCATCTTCAACGGTCTACACTTTCCGCGAGGGGGTTACTTAAGATTTTTTTAAGACTTTTAAAATTATTGGGGGAATTTTATGCCATGTTTCGATGAATTTTGATCTCTCACCCCTTTTCTGAATTTTCTGTTTCTTGTTCATTTGTTCTCGATTTTTCGCGGATTACTCTGTATCTTTCTTCATTATTTTATTTCGATTTCTTTTCTATTTTTTAAATGATTTTTTATGGGCCGTAAAATGATTTTCCGAAGTGATCCCCCCCCCTCCTCTCTCTCGACGTTCCGCCACGACCGATTAAAAGAGCTAAGAGTCAGCGCGAGTCGCCACGCCACGCCCGTGCCCCGCAGCTGACACAAGCAGAAGGCGGATCCTCAAATATGGAGTATTAGCCGTGTTTATCCCTCCCATCGTCTCCTCCTTCCTCCGGGGAGCAAAACCAACCCTTCCGCGCCGGACGTGTCAGGGCGTGGAGTAGGGGCGGAGCACAACCCCCGTTCCGAATCTGCAAACAAAGCCCCCAGGCGAGTGAGTGTGTGTGAGAGAGTGAGAGAGAGTGAGAGAGTGAGAGAGAGAGAGAGAGAGAGAGAGAGAGAGAGAGAGAGAGAGAGAGAGAGAGAGAGAGAGAGAGAGAGAGAGAGAGAGAGAGAGGGCGTATCTGCATGCGTGAGGACAGCTCAGCCCCCCCCCGGGCTCCGTGAGCTCGCCGATGACATGACATCGCACCTGTTGCCCCGCGAACGAAGGGGAGGGGGGGGGGGAGAGATGCGCTATACAACCACTGCGAGGAGCAGGTTTCTCACGCTGGGTCGCGCGCGGAGGGGCACCAGTCACACATGCGCGCCAGATGAGCGCGCGCGGCGCGGCGACGCGGACCTGCTGCCGCTGCTGCTCCTCTCGATGATGTTGACATTATTACTCTCATCGCCCGAGATGTGCGCGCCGCCTCTCCGCGGGGGCACCGCCACGCAGCAGGGGGAGGGGGGTGGGGGCTTCCCTAACCGTAGATATCACGCCTTATACGCTAAAATTGAAATTATACTAAAGATTTCCAATCGGGCGGGAAAACTTCAAACATTAAAAAAAAATAAAAAAAATAAAAAAAAGGGGGGGGGGGGGAAAGAAAATTTTGTTTAAAAACCGAGGAATCTGTTACTCGGTTCGGGAGCGTACACACGATTAACGATAACCGTTTTCGGTAAATTTGTCGAAAAAACTTTGAAATTTATTTAATTTTTGCACACTTTCATGAAACCCAAACAGGACAAATTAAAAAAGGAAAAGCACTGCAAATGCAAGAGTGCGATGTGCGATGTCTCATCAAAAAGAAGCGAGATTTTTTAGTTTTATTCTCTTGCCCCACTTAAGTGAGAGTTTAGAAACCCAGCTCTTATTCAGGAAGAATTTACAACATCACTCAAATTAAGTGATAGATAAAGGAAAATAATCCTCACTCAGAAAGAGCGAGGTTTCCCAATCCTTGTTCAAATACGGCGAGATTTTTTAGACTATTGCTCTAATTGAGCGAGAAAAGCAAACCTCGCCCTCATAGAGTGAGAGAAAATTTCTCGCTCTCCTGAAGGCGAGAATCCTCGCTCTGGTATTTACAGTGAGAACAAAATAGAAATGGAGTTTTGGGATGTGATTACCGGTAATTATCGGACAAAGTGTGCACCAAATTTCCGGAGTGGTCGATCCTTCGTTTGAAACAACAAAAATTAACAAACACACACACACACACACACACACACACACACACACACACACACACACACACACACACACACACACACACACCAAAAAAAAACAACAACAAAAAAACCAAAAACATTATTATTCAAGACAATTCCGTGGGAAGGATAGGCGAGACTGGTGGTCAAATAAAAAACGGGACGAGAAGATGTGCACTTTTGTGCACGTCAGATCCCCTTTACTCCCTGTAGAGGGCAGGCTCAGGCTCATAACGTGTACAACACACGTGGAACTCGGCCAGGCCGGGCGGGCCGGGGGGCCGGGCACGAGCACACGTCTTTGTCGGCGCAATGCGGCGATTGAGTTGCCGGGCCGACCTGGGGCGGGGCGGGGCTCAAAGGGGTGTTTACCGGCGCCCCCTAAATGCACACGCATATCATTAACTCGACTGCCCCGCGGCCCAGCTCAGCCCGCCCCCGCCGACACCACGGACGGCGGTGTGGGTTGGGGGGACCGGGGGGGGGGGGGGAGAGAGATTTTTGTTTTGTTTAGTCTGAAGACAGAAGACACCATGAGGCAAAAAGGAAAATCGGAGATGCATGCATGAGGGGGTTGTTGGGCGGAAAAAATATAAGGAATACGAGGGAACACAGAGAAAAAAACAACAGAAAACAAGAAAAACAACGAGCGAGCAGTAAACGGCTGTTGCCCCCCACCACCATATAACACACCGCACAGGCCCCTCCCCTCATGATAATAATAATAGTAATTGTAGTTTTGTTGTGGCACCGACTGCAGCTACGACGACTGTAGCACACACATACGCAACCCCCACCCTTTCCACACATTATTGACGCGCCAGAAGGTCATTATTTTCCAGCGGTTCAGGATGACAACCGCCTTTCCCACACCAGCTTCAGAGCCTCGTATTCCACTTTGGGGACATGAGCTGGTGGCGGCGGCGGCCCGAGACAAGCCCATCCGAAGGCATAAAAAAAAAAGTAGAGGTGTCAAAACGCAGTAGCAGGACCTGCACCCTGCGAGGAGGCGACATTCCTTTGGGGAGCCGAATGGTAATTAGAATGAGAACTCATTATATTGGGGAGCTGAGCTGAGGGCTGAGCTTCTCGGAATGCGGTGAACACCCGCTCCTCCCTGTAGCGCTCCGTCTCTACGGTTGCGGAAGGCTATGACACCCCCTCCCCCCTCCTTGGACCGCAAGCCAGATTCAAACCCATAAAGCCAATTGAAAAAGGAAATAACAAAAACGCGCCTTGTATCATAGCATCTTAAACCGGACACAGCCATGAAACATTCTTTTTATTAAACATAATGAATGGCACCTGACCCACACATGTCCCCTACTGTCAAAAATTAATGGTTCACAATAACGACTCGACGATCAGGGAATGAGCGTCGTGAATGATGCACAACGAGACGAGACGAGTCAGCGGGCGACATGAACGGCTATACACTCGAGAACGGCAGCTATATGTACCCACCCAGCAGAGAGCTGCTGACGTGGTGAGCGGCGAAAACGAAGCGCAAATAAAGTGCGCGTGGAGGAAGTGGTGGAGCAGGCAGGCAGGCAGGTCCGTCACTGCAGGCCCGTGGGAACGCCCCGCCCCGCCCCGCCCCGCCACACAGGCTCGAGCCCATTCAAGCGCCGGCGCTGACGAGGCCCCTGCCCGGCCCGCGGGCCCGGGAGCTGCGGGGGCTCGAGCAGGCGCGAGCCCTCCTGCAGGTAGCGCCACCCCGCCCCACCCCGCCCACCCCGCCCTGCCCCGCCCCGCCCCGCCCCACCCCGCCCGGCACGGTGGCCGCCGGTGGCGCTTGTGCTGCTATTATTTACGGAGTGTTTGCAGTCGAGTGCTCGGCTCGGCCCGGGCACCCTTATACCTCCGACACTTCCGCACCAGGTCCCAGGTCCCCCAGCCCCCAGCAGTAAGTCGCGCGGGCACGGCGCGCAGTGCGAAACCCGTTAGCCCGTCCGCCACCGCAGCGCACGGCTGAGGTGAGGAGCAGGCATTGTTATTGCTAACTATTATTATTATTATCATCATCATCATGGCACTTGCCACCCGCCTGGCAAAAACCCTGGCAGGCACAGCGGAGGAGGAGAGCCCACCTACCGGAAGAGGGAGGCCGAGAGGAAGGATCACTTCGAAAAATCGTTGACGCCCCATTGAAAAAATCATTTTCAAAAATCAAGAAGAAAAATAGAGAAAAATACGAAAAACCGAGAAAAAATGAACAGAATTGAAATAAAATTGGCAAAAATTCAGAAATGGGGGCGGGAGGTTAAAATTTATCAAAATTTGATAGAGATTTTCCATAAAAATCAAAGGAAACACAAATAATATTCATTTTTTAAAAAAGTAAAAAAATAGTGTCAACAAAATCATAGTTCACATTTTTTGTTTGTGAAAGATCCTCCTCCCGAAGGAGGCAGCAAGGAGGGCGGCGGCACACAGGAGAGAGTGAAAGAGAGAGAGAGAGAGAGAGAGAGAGAGAGAGAGAGAGAGAGAGAGAGAACGCAAGGTGAGTAGTGAGTGTATGGTGTCGTCCTCCTCTCACTCCGCCCTTATGGATGGGGCCGGTGCGCTGCTCCGAGGAGGAGGGGACCAGGACCAGGACCTCCCATGAGCACGAGTAGAGCCCGGGACGGGACAAAACGACCCCTCTACTCCTGGCTCCCCGGATAAGGAAATGACTTCTCTCCACGAGGAGCGGGTGCGGCGGGCGCGCGGCGGGCGTGCGGGCGTGCTCCACTCCGTCAGGAGCAGCAGGCCGGCTGGGAGGTGCACGGCGCACGGCGGCGTCCCGTGTCCTGCTCCAGCAGGGGAGCTCCAGCGGGTGCGGCGGGCGTGCAGGCGTGCTCCACTCCGTCAAGAGCAGCAGGCCGGCTGGGAGGTGCACGGCGCACGGCGGCGTCCCGTGTCCTGCTCCAGCAGGGGAGCTCCAGCGGGTGCGGCGGGCGCGCGGCGGGCGTGCAGGCGTGCTCCACTCCGTCAAGAGCAGCAGGCCGGCTGGGAGGTGCACGGCGCACGGCGGCGTCCCGTGTCCTGCTCCAGCAGGGGAGCTCCAGCGGGCGCGGCGGGCGTGCAGGCGTGCTCCACTCCGTCAAGAGCAGCAGGCCGGCTGGGAGGTGCACGGCGCACGGCGGCGTCCCGTGTCCTGCTCCAGCAGGGGAGCTCCAGCGGGCGCGGCGGGCGTGCAGGCGTGCTCCACTCCGTCAAGAGCAGCAGGCCGGCTGGGAGGTGCACGGCGCACGGCGGCGTCCCGTGTCCTGCTCCAGCAGGGGAGCTCCAGCGGGCGCGGCGGGCGTGCAGGCGTGCTCCACTCCGTCAAGAGCAGCAGGCCGGCTGGGAGGTGCACGGCGCACGGCGGCGTCCCGTGTCCTGCTCCAGCAGGGGAGCTCCAGCGGGCGCGGCGGGCGCGCGGCGGGCGTGCAGGCGTGCTCCACTCCGTCAAGAGCAGCAGGCCGGCTGGGAGGTGCACGGCGCACGGCGGCGTCCCGTGTCCTGCTCCAGCAGGGGAGCTCCAGCGGGCGCCGGCGCCACGCACAAGACAACTTCCGCTTTTAGCGGTGCTTGCGCCACAAGCCAGCACAATGACACAAGTCCCCCCCCCCTCATACTCTCTCTCTCTCTATCTCTCTCCTTCCCCCTTCCCCCTTCTCTCTGTCTCTCGTACTCTCTGTCTCTGTCTACCTCCTTTGCGCGATCTCTCTCCCTCGGCGGCGCTCAGTTTTGAATGACGGTTATATTGCGGTCACTTTTGCAAGCTAATGGCGCCGCCTGCCGCCGCCGCCCCTCGGCCTGCACCTGTTACACTGGCAAGCCTGGTACGAATCTGCGGCTGGAGAGAGGGAGGGAGAGAGAGAGAGGGAGAGGGAGAGAGAGAGAGAGTTAGTGAGAGAAGGAGAATGTGAGACGGAAAGAAAAAGCAAAGACGAAAAAAAATAAAAAAAAAATACAATGAAAAGTCTTTAGCCTGAAGGGGTGGAAAGAGGATGATAAAAACAAAAAGGCTAGCGCTAGCGAAAAGAGAGAGAGCGAGAGAGAAACAAAAACACTATTATAGTCACAGATTTGTGTGCGCATAGATGTTGTGAAATTTTGTGGATAAACTTTTGTGAATTTTTCTTAATTTTTGTTGATTTTTTTTTTAAAGATTGCTTGATATTTTCCTATCTTTTGTGATTTTTTTTTCATTTTTCATTGAATTTTCATTTTTTAAAAATTTCTCTGAATTACGAGGTGTACAAAAATTCCTGTGTCGTTTCCTCCTCGCTTTTCGTGCACTTGTTCCTTCGCGTGAGCGAAATTCCTTAAAAAATTAAAATCTTTTCTTCTTACAAGTAAAGCCCACGCTTCTGCGTGTGTATGTGACATTCATAGGTACTGTATTCGGATTTCCAGAGCAAGAAGACATAAGTTTTGTCGTCGGGAGACAACGGGCATAGGTGGGCCCCACGGCGGGGCCCCCTCCCCTTTCTCACAGACATTCTCCCTGCTCTGACAGTCGTCAGCGCGTTTACCCCCCTCCCCCCCCCCCCCCCCGCCTCGCCACGTCCCGTCCCTCACGAACCTCGCCCTGCTGTCGCGATGACTGCCAGGATTTATGCGGCGGACGGTCCAAACAGAAGGTGACATGTTTAACAGGATGAACGAATTTCAACAGCAATATTAATCGAAATTTGTCTTGACTCGTCTGCGGGGCGGATCGCCTGCTCTCCGCTCGGGTGGGGCGGGGCGGGGCGGGGCGGGAGTCTGCGAGGCGCATCAGCCGCCCCGCCCCCGCCCCCGCCGCGAGCCGCAACGCCGGCCGTCGTTTGGCCGCCGTCCAGCTCGCCTGTCCGTCCACCTCGGTGGAGCCCCATAGCCTCACAGCCCGCCCCGCCCCGCCCCGCCCCGCCCGGGCGCGGCCAGGACCGCGGCGGGGCTCTTGTAAGGGGTTTCCGCTCTGGGGAGAGATATGTGTGACAATCCACGGGGCCGTGACAGTAGGACATTGTGTGTTGGTGCGGGAAGCGCAACGAGCAGCGAGGGGAAAATTCTTGTACGCCTCAAAATTCTAAAAATTCTGGAAAAATTCAGATGAATTCGAAAAAAAAACATCAGGAAAATGTACAAAAATTCACTAAAAATCGCAGATATCTAGAAAAAAAACTCAGGCAAAAATTCACAAAAATCCACAAAATTTGCGCACCAAAATTCAGAGTTGTTTCCCGTTTCCCTTTCGGCAAGGAGTCTGGCCTGGCGCCGCTGAAGCAACACTAATTTGCGACCCCACGACCAAAAATTTAAAAATAATAAATATACAAAATAGAACGGTCTGTAATTTATGGACGTTGTTCGTGGGAGCCAGTGTGCCTGTGCTTCAGCGTCCCGCGGGCGGTGCTGGGAGGGGCTCCGGACGGTTACGCCTACTGTAACACGACCTTAGATGACTATTTCCTGTTCGCAGTGTCCCGCCCCGCGTCCCGCCCACCACCCCGGACCTGCCGACTTGGTTTCATGGCCAAACGACTCCCTCCGCCACTCTTCTTCACAAAAAGGAGGGGGACGTTCCCGAGGCTGGAGTCAGGGCGGGGAATGGCTCTGCTGCGCGTTCATCTTCCTAGAACAACAGAACGCTGCCCAACAAAGCGTCCGCCCGGGCACACCGTCAAAAATATATGGAATGGCGCAGGTTTTATACCAGGAAGAAGCAAAGTATGTCTTCTTAAAATTATAAATTTGGTGTAAAGAAAATAATCACACACCACAGGACGACAGAAATCACACAAAAATCCGATCGCCGTAGCAGATAGTCGTTCCTCCATCGAAGTACATTGAGGCAGCAAGTGGTCACATTTTTATGCAACACAAATTTAAGGCTGGTCATAGCAGCGTGTCATTTGTGTGTGTGTGTGTAAAGGAGCGAACGCACAGACACATATTACAGCCGAAAAATTACAGATGGAGCGCGCATGTCGTAGGTATGTGGCGATGATTAATCACAGCGGCGGCTTTGGACCCGCTTTGAGGGCTAATGACATGCGGGCCGCACAAAAACCGGACGGAACGGACGCGTTCCGAAGCGCGCGCGCGCGGTTTCCGAGAGGCGCGTCTGAAAAGGGACGCGACGCGACGGGGCGGGGTGGGGCGGGGTGGGGCGGGGTGGGGCGGGGTGGGGTGGGGCGGGGTGGGGTGGGGTGGGGTGGGGTTGGGAGGGGTAGGGCGCAGCGGGGGCCGGCGACAGCGTCCATCCCCCTCTCCCCCGCTGGGGGTAGAGACAATGCTACTCCACGCCACGCCGCGCCCGCCTGCCCCTCCTCTCTGTCTTATGCGGCCTTCACACACGGCCATATGTTCTGCATATCACGCATGCATGTAATAACAATGTGGAAAACCTCGGCCGTCACACGAGTTTCGTGGGAGGTCCGGCAGCCCCCACCCCCCCCCCTCCTCCCCCATGCTCATCCCCTGACTTTAGGTCCGGTCCTGAGCGGTCGGCAAGACAGAGAGGGTCCCGGAAACACGACACCCCATCCATTACGACCTGCACGTACTGTGTATTTGCAGAGAAAATGGCGCGAGAAATGAAAAATGAGAAGGATACCTTCCATTTTTTTTTTCAGGCCTATTTATCTCTCGACCATTTCAAATGCCGGCCGACAAAGATGACTGCTGGGCAAAAAGTAAACAAGACCAAAACCGAATTAAAAGCATTTTCGCACTCAAAAGGCCAATTCAGTGGTTCGGTAACTTTTTTCACACCCAGCCAAAGAAACCGAGGGGGCAACAACTCTCAGTTTTGGTATACACATTTTCCAAATTTGTATGAATCTCCGGGATTTTTTTTCTGAACTACTGTACTATTAAATTTGACCTAAATCTCCAATTTTTTTTCTAAATTCTCAGGTTTTTCATTAATTTTTGTATTTTTTTCTAAATTAAGTTGATTGTTTTCTGAATAAAAAAGACGAACATCAATTTGTATTTTTTCTCGACAACAGCTAACATGACAAATCGATACGCCATTCAGTCGCAAAAGAAACACGAACTGATTGTGCATAAAGGAAGTCCGCGCACGTGGATAAAGTTACGTCACTTGGCCCCCTGCCTGCACGGTGCACTTACCGCCAAATTGTTCCCTTTAATAAAGCTCGTGTCGCACGTGAGTGATTGGGGCGCGGTGCGGCATCATGGCGGAGCGGGTGGAGGGGGAGGGGGGGCGATGTGCGGCCAGAGGCGTGGCCTCGTGTAGAGGGGGGGGGGGGGGGGGGGGGGGCGGCGCCGCGGCCCTGTAAGCGCATCATCATCACTCGCGGGCATATTTCACGCGCGGAATCCATTTTGGAGCGGAATGAAATTATGTTTATGGATCTAAAAAAGGAAAAGATAGGCCGTTTAGCGTGGCGTTTCATCGAGTCGCGCGGCGGCTTAAAATTTCAGCGCGTAAAGCCAATATGACGAGGTCGGCCAGCAGCAGGCCGGCAGGAGCGGCGCGGCGCGAGGGCCGCCAGCAGAGGCCCGCCAGCCGTCTGCTGATTCCAAAGATCCCTCTCGCACCTCCATCGGGGCCCTGATGTTGGAGAGGGGATGGACCCGAAGGGACAGTCACCTCGAAAAATCATTATACGACCCCCCAAAAAATAAAAAATAAAATAAAACCAAGAGAAAAGGATACAAAAAAATCCGGCAAACCGAGAAAAAATTTACAATAAACCGAAATGAATAAGTAGAAAAAATTTAGAAATTGGGGTAAAAGATCTAAATTTACCTAAAACAGACATATTTTCTTTGAAAAATCAAAAGAAAAAAATCAAAAAAATCAAAAAAACCGAAACCGATCTTCAGAATCAGGCGCGGGTGCGGGAGTAGAGCAGCGTGCTCAGCGCGAGCGTGGTGCAGCCCGGCACGTCTCACGTGACAGTTCTGACAGCTCGCCGTACCGTTAGGAGCACCACCCCCGCCCCACCGCCTCTCTTTAGCCGAATAATGAGCACAATGCGGGGCGCGGAGTGTATTGTATCGCCACGCCCGGGTCAGGTCGTCCACATGTCGCCCCGGGGCGGGCTGGCCGCGGCCGTCCGCTGCAGGCCGCAGTGAGGTCGTGCACAATGCCACGGCCGACCAACATGCCCCGGTTGTTCACACGTCGCGCATTCCACACCTCACATCGCTATATAGCCGAGGATGTTCACGCCCAGGCGCGGCGCCCGGGGCCACGGCGGCGGCCGACGTCGCCGTCGAACGCCGCTGCGGGAGCGGGACATCGAAGGGAGGGGGGAGGTAGGCGTTCCGAGCAGAGCTGCCAGCGCGGTCTGGCCGGCAGGGCCCCGGGCCCCGGGCGCCCCGGGGCCCCTGGGCAGGACGGGCTGGCGGGGCTGGCAGCCTGCAGGAGGAGCCGGCGGCAAGGGCCCGGCCCAGCCCGCCGGGGCCCCGCCCTGTCCTGGCCGGCGAGGCGCGGCGCTCCGCTCAGTCAGTCTTTGACGTGCAGCCGCGAGAGCCACACCTCGCCGTGTCTCCCCGCGCCGTCCACCGCGCCGTCATTGTTGTTGTTGTTTTTGTTGCGTGACATGTCGCTGAGTTACCTGCCGGCCATGGGCGCCATGGGCCACGGCCTGGGCGCCATGGGCACCATGGGCTCCGGCATGGGCGCCATGGGCGGCGCCTACGCCTGCCCCGGCACCACCCTGCCCACGCACTCCCTGGAGGACCGCCTGCACGGCCTGCCGCTCTTCACCAGCTCGACGGCGGCCTTCGACGCCATGGGCGCGCCGCTGTCGCCGCCCAGCAGCCCCACCAGCAGCAGCGGCGGCGGCTCGCAGCAGCTCACCGACCTGAGCCAGTACTCGGCCTCCAGCTACTACCAGCACCCCGTGCCCGACGACTTCCACCCCCATCACCACCACCATCACCAGCACCAGGTACCTCACCACCAGGACGACGACCCGCTGCAGCTGCATCCGGAGATCAAGCAGGAGCCCCTCACCTACCACCCCACCTTCCCGCTGACGGCCAGCCCCGAGCACCTCCCGGATCACGACGCCAGCAGCCTCATCTCCAGCACCACCGCCGACACCAGCCTCCCGCACCACCACCACCACCACCACCATCACCACGCCGAACACCACCACCAGCACCACCAGCATCCGCCCCCGCTGCCCGCGCTGCTCACCGAGGCCCTGTGCGAGCGCCTCGCCAGCGGCGACGACGAGGACGACGACGACCTCCACGACATCAAACCGGACGTGGTCGCGTCGCCCGAGAGCCGGAAGCGGAAGTTGAGCGAGTGCAGCAGCGGCGAGGACGGGCCGTCGCGGCTCGGCGGCTCCGCGTGCAAGGTGCGGCGCCGGTCCGCGCAGTCCGACGCCGACACGGTGAGCCAGAGGGTCATGGCCAACGTGCGCGAGCGGCAGCGCACGCAGAACCTCAACGACGCCTTCGCCGCGCTGCGCAAGATCATCCCCACCATGCCCTCCGACAAGCTGTCCAAGATCCAGACGCTCAAGCTGGCCGCGCGCTACATCGACTTCCTGTACCAAGTGCTGCACGCCGGCGGCGTCGCCGCCCTCGCCGAGTACAACGAGTCCGACGCTGATTCCGGTGAGTGAGCGCTGAGCGCGCGTCCGCGGTTTTTATTATTCCTCGCGTCTCTTTGACGGAATCCCCTTTGCCTTGCCGCCGGCTCGGCTCGGCTCGGCTCCTGGTTCAGCAGCGTGAAGTGCGCTTGCTTTGCTGGTCGCCTCTTTGCCTCCTCTGTAAGCCCCTAAAGGATCAGGGCGGTGACGGGCACGAATGGCGCCGTCGCCCCGCCCCGCCCCGCCCCGCCCCGCCCCGCCCCTAGGCCGCTCCCGCCCTGACCCGCCCCAACGCTCCCCGCGCTGCCGGGCCCCGGCGGCCAGCAACAGTTGGCCACCCCCTCCTGCCCACCCCCTCTCCCACGCTCCGGCCCCTGCCTGCACCGGCCCGGGGCCCGCCCGGGGGTGGCGGGCGTAGCGTCAACGCGTCCCCCGACAGACACACACCCGCCCCGCCCCGCCCCGCCACCCGCCACTCCCCCGGCCCCACTTCCTTGTTTTCACAAAACCGTTTTCCTGTTTTTGCAGAACGCTCCGGCTCCAGCCCCGGGCCGTCCTCCGCCACCCGGCGCGCCTTCCGCGCCGCCGTCGGAGCCGCGCCGTCGGGGAGCGCGGCGTCGTCGCCGTCCAACTACGTCAACCACGAGAAGCTCAGCCTCGCCTTCTCCGTCTGGAGGATGGAGGACGACTGGAACGTCGGCGCCGCAAAGTGAACGACCCGCAATGTAAGTTAAAACGTCTTTACCTGCATTTTTTTAAAAATATAAGTTTTTTTTTGTTTTTTTTTCAAAAAAAAAAAAAATTGTTGGGAGTAGTCTGGAATCGATGAGGGGTTGGGTAGGCGGGTGGAGACGTCGCTTCGCCCTCCGCTCCTTGGTGCAAACCCATTTTAGCTTCCTCCCCCCCCCCCTTGCATGAGCTCCCTCCTCCACTCCGCAGGCTGCGCCCCTCGCTACTTGTAATAAATGTTGTGTGTGACTCGGCCGGGCGTCCAAAATGACCCCATGCCAAATTTATGGGCTGGCTGATGCCGCTCTGCTCGGCGGGGTGGGGTGCTGCGAGGGGAGTAGGGGGAAGAGGAGGGTAAGGGGGTGGAGGGAGTGCGAACGGCGCGGGGCACAGAGAGGAATATGGAGGGTGGGAGAGAGACACTGCTACGCGCGATTCTGAAAGAGAGAGGTCAGAGCCGAAAGAGAAAGGCGGCACGGGGATAGTGAGCTAAGGGCGGGGGGGAGGTGGGAGGAAGGGGGCGCAACATAAACTTGATATCACGTCCAACCAGGGGGGCGGACAGGACGGCAGTCCATTCCACGCTCCGCGTGCTATAGTGGGGCCATGTGCGTGGCCCGGCACATATTTCAGCACGGGGAAAGGAAGTCCCTCAAAATGGACTGTGAGAGGGATTGTCCGGGGGAGGTGGAGAGGTTGTTGGAGATAACAGCGTGAAATCGACTCATCGAACAGAGTGGCCGTAGCGTGTGTCCATATGGAGAGCAATGAATTTAAATCCGGCGGCGGGGCGGGGCGGGGCGGGGCGGGGCGGGGCGGGGCGGGGCGGGGCGAGGCGGGGGTGCTGCGGCGCGTTGATTGCGACACCAGCCACGGGGGGGCGCGTGATCACCCCCACCTCCCCGCGAAGGTCCCCCTCTCTATCCTCCTGGCTTGCATTACGTCTGGCTAGCGAGCAGCAAGCCCCCCTGCTACTTCTTCCTCATTTACGATGCTTTCAAACTTTGAGGGTAGAAAATAGTGGTCCGTAAATCAAGTTTGTGTGTGCGAGCTCAGCCCGCCTAGCGCCCCACCCCGCCCCGCCCCGCCCCGCCACGCGCGCTGCAACGCGAGGCCGCGGGGGCCGAGCGAGCTGCATTCTGCTCGCATCGCAGGCGAGTCATTAAAAGCTTAAAGTGTTTTGGTCAACTCGCCGAATCAGGATTTGGGCTATTTTCAAAATTTTGCGGTAACTTAGCAAACGATAACCCAGCTTCATCGCATTCTTTATTAATGGTTTTGAAATTTTAACAATTTTTGAGCTTTGAAACTTTAAATAAAAAAATAAATAAAATAAAACTTTAGAAAAATATAATCAAACAAACAAAAAAGACTGCATGGTAAAGTTATCAGAATTGTGTTTATGCATTTTCGTTATCACACTCGGGGATGCGATAACCAAGCTATCCGTGTCGATTTTATCACGGCGTCTTTTTTTTCAACGATAAAATGTTACGGTACTCAGTATTGCGATAAAGCTAAGCTATCGTGGAGTTTCAGTAAAAGTCCAGTTCCAGCAGGTTTTCTTTACAAACATTTCCTTTCCCGGATCTCCCGAAATTAATATGAACTTCAATTAAACTATTATTGCGACTCTCTCGTTCGACCATCTTGGACTGTAAGTCAAGTCCCCGCCTCGCGCTCCGATTGGCCCGCGCCACCGCGGCCCCATACGCCCATACACACTCCCCTGGCCGGCCGGCCATAGAGCCATCATGTGTAGCGCCGCCATAGCAGCTTCATAAGTCCATTTCTTTTCTTTATTGCCCTCCTGCAGTGACTGACGTGGCCCCGCCCTTCCCCGCCCCGCGGTGTTTGTTTGTGCTCCGTTTTGTTTGTTGCCGCAGCTGTCACTCCTGCAGCAGACGCGCAGGGGAGATGCCCGGGGGACCGAGGGTGAGAGGGACAGAGAGAACACGACCACTCTCTCCTCCTGCACCCCCCCCCCCCCCTGTACCTTTTCATTACTGCCCCGTTTTCCAACCACTTTTCATTCATATTACATTAAAAATAATAATCATAATAATAGAAAAATAAAAAGAACTTATAATTGGATGCAGTTCAAGGAGCGTGCGCGCGCGAGAGCAGAGCCCTTTTGTGGCGAAAGGGCCGCTCTCTGAACGTATTTCTCCTCTGGTCGGCCCTCGGTGTCACCGCCCCACCCCCTCTATTTTTAGGGGCGACGCGCTGCTGCTGGAAGCGAAGCAGCGGTATAAAAACGCGAGACGCGACGAGTAGGGCGTGGCGTGGCGGGGGAGAAGAGGGGGGGGTGGGGGGTGGAGAGGGGTTTCAGAGGGGAAAAAAATGACGAAGTGCAACGTTAACAGGGGGGAACGAGAGATGAGTGCCCCCACCCCACTCTTCCCCCCGGAGGTCCCCCCCCCCTAGGGGTCCTCCTCTCCCTGGCCCTTCTACCCCCCCAACCCCCGCCCCCTCCAAATCCCCTCTTCACCCTCTAATGATTCATGAACGACACATGGGGGCGTCTTCCTGCTACGACTCCCATGCCACTGCTGCTATCACAGGTGCGCAGACTACGTGAGATTCGTCTTCCCATTTTTTCCACCCTTTTTTTTCCCCCGTCGAGTAATAGTAGAAAAAAGAACTTTAACGTGTTCACCTGGGCCAAAAAAAAAGGAAACAAACCCACTGTGAGATGTTTGTAAGGGTTTGCCGGAACGTAAAATTATCAAATTGTGTGAAATTGTACGAAATCTCAGTGACAATGGCTATTGACTGGTAATTTTTAAGCGCACACGTTTTAGTTTATCTTATATATATATATATATATATATATATATATATATATATATATATATATATATATAATATATATATATATATATATATATATATATATATATATATATATATATATACATTAACGATACTGGTTGCAAGTGTGCAGCATCGTTTGTAATTCCAAAATCACGAAAATTATTGTAAATTTACAAAGATACTTTTCAGTGTTACAAAAGTTGGAGTCGCGGCGAGACCTATATTCTTCAACACGTCTATAGTTCTCCCGCGATGTGCCCATGACATGACCAGCGCGCTGATCTCTTTGGTTTCTCTTTGTTTCAGATCCTCGTTGTGGGGGCCTCCCTGGTTATTTCGGGCCGCGGGGCGGGGCGGGGCGGGGGGCGGGCCGCTCCCCTTGGGTCCATATCCACTGCGCTATCTGCCCTTCCATCATCCACTGACTCCCGGCGCGGCGTGGCGGGGCGTGGCGAGCCGCGGCGGGACCCCTTTGCTTTGTGAAGCACATCTTCGCGTTAAAGGGGAGCGCGGGGCAGATACGTTAGCACGCGGGCGCCGTGAGTTGTCAAAGAGCCTGAGTGAGTGAGTGATTAGTACGATCGATGTCACAGTCTTTGGATTGTTATTATTACTGTAATTATTGCTATTTTTATGATAATTAATTTGTAGTCAGATTGAATATTTTTTTTAAATGAGATGTACAAAACACGAGAGAGATATATTTTGTTGTATTATATTGTTTGTAAAGAAATTATATAAGTATTGTTACTTTTACTGTTTTCGATACATTCTCTGGTGAGGTAGGTTATAGTGATGGAGAAATAGGAAGTGAAATTATCGAGAACTTGGATGTTGTTACAAGTGCTTTGATGAGTATGGGCTGGCCTATGGTGCTACATAGTAATTGTTCGATCCTGATGTAAAGAGTGCAGCGGGAAGGAGAAGCTGTAATTTTCTTTGTGATATTTAAAATGTACAAATTTCCCGGTCCATGATCTTTCAAATTGGCTATGATTACGCTTTTTGAAATCCGAGAAGCGACAAGTTGCCGCTGGCCCTTTCGATTTCTCTCTAGAAATGTTATAAGCTCTGTGATTCCTAAAATTTGAGTACTATTGAAAAATGTGTTTTAATCTTTTTGCTCCAATATCCCATCTGTGAGATAAAGATGTCTATTTTTTATGGGTAGCGAAACCACCTTGGGCTTCTGTACGTCCACTTGCAGTCTGTGTACATTCCTTTGATGAGATTGTACATTCTTGAAAATAAAAACTCTTTATTTACAAATAAATGAAAAATCTTTTTCGCCTCAATATTACCGGCCGCAGAAGCTATTTCGCCATCGAATACTGTACCTCCCCCTCTACGTTTCTGTCGTCGACTCGCGATGTGTATCGAGGACTTTTGGCTTTAGCGCCGAGCGATTAGCAGAGAAGACTACTCTTGTGTCCGCGGTCCTTCAAGCGGCGAGGCGAGGGGTCGAGAGAGGCGGGAGGGGGAAGTTGCGATTCCATTCCACGATATACCAGGGCCCGCGACAAATAACAAACTGACTTTCCACCAAAATACGATAGTGAGGAAAAAAAAATACATGCACTGGGAAAAAATATCTTTGAAGATTTAGGAAATATTTTGCTCATTACAGAATACGAAATATGTGTTGTTGTGAATTTACGAGAACTGAATTTTACTCGAGAGGGGATTAACTCTGAATTTTGGTGTACGTATTTCGTGATTTTTTTTTCTGAATTTTCCTTAATTTTTCTGAATAACGAGGTGTGCACAAATTTCAGAGTTGTTTCCCTCGTGTTTAACATTCGATTTTACTTGTGATTGAATTTTGAGTACGTACGTCGTGCTTAATTTTCTGATTCATAAATATGTAGTTTGATGATTCCACAACGTTCAGAATTTTCCCGTAAAAAAAGGGAGATATTCATTATTGACCTAAAAATATTCGAAACGACGGAACAAGTAACGTAAAATAGTTATGATGACAGCTCGTGCGATGGCTTTTCAGCTCCTCGTGGGGCGTTGTTCATGCCACGTATGGCCGTGAGCAGACAGGCAGTGCCGTGAGCAGACAGGCAGGGCCGTGAGCAGACGGGCAGGGCCGTGAGCAGACAGGCAGTGCCGTGAGCAGACAGGCAGTGTCGTGAGCAGACGGGCAGTGCCGTGAGCAGACGGGCAGTGCCGTGAGCAGACGGGCAGTGCCGTGAGCAGACAGGCAGTGTCGTGAGCTGACGGGCAGTGTCGTGAGCAGACCGGCAGTGCCGTGAGCACACGGACAGTGTCGTGAGCACACGGGCAGTGCCGTGAGCACACAGACAGTGCCGTGAGCAGACAGGCAGTGCCGTGAGCAGACCGGCAGTGCCGTGAGCAGACGGTCAGTGCCGTGAGCAGACCGGCAGTGCCGTGAGCAGACGGTCAGTGCAGTGAGCAGACAGGCAGTGCCGTGAGCAGACGGTCAGTGCCGTGAGCAGACCGGCAGTGCCGTGAGCAGACGGTCAGTGCAGTGAGCAGACAGGCAGTGCCGTGAGCAGACGGTCAGTGCCGTGAGCAGACCGGCAGTGCCGTGAGCAGACAGGCAAAGCCACTCGCCCCTGCCAGCAGCAGCGCCGCGCCACCGCAGCCCACAGCCCTGGAGACGGTCCCTTGACGTCACGGACTGCGGCTTCCTCGTAGGAGCAGGGGAGACAGTGCACTTCCCGTCGTCCGTAGGGCTCGAGAGCAGCCCGCCCCGCCCCGCCCCGCCCCGCCCGCTCCTCGTTCCGCGAAGCAGCATGAGGAGGCCGGCCGCCGGCCGCCCCCCCCGCCCCGCCGCGCCGCGCCCCGCCCCGCCCCGCCCCGCCCCGCCCCGCCCCGCCCCGCCCCGCCCCGCGGTGGGCGAGGCCGGCAGCATCTCCTTTTCCTCCGCGCGCCGCGGGTCGCCATTTGTTTGCCGGGCGGGTCAGGCCCCGGGGCCCCGGGGGCAGCGCGGAGGGGTCTGTATGAGGGAGTCGTGGAGCATGAGGAGGGACATGATGGGGGAGAGGGAGATACACCGCACACCACCGCGAGGCGAGGCCGCGTGCGCGCGCCCGGGGTGCAATCGCTCATCGAGAGTAAACACGCTTTTGTTTGAGCAACAACGTTTGTCACCGCTGCTCAGCTCGGGGACGGTGGCGGTGGCCCTGGGACGCCCGGGCCTGGCCGGGCCGGGCCGCGGGATCCAGGATCCAGGGCGGACCGTGCACGGCACGTGTCTGCCTGCCTGCCTGCTGGATAAGACCCGTGAGCGGTTGGGTACCTCATACCTCCTCCAATCAGGGTCACGAGACCTCCGTTCCAACCATTTCCCGACAGATAACCAATCACACAACTTTACGAGCAAAGATGGATTTCAAGCACCAACCCTGTACCCCCCGGTACGGGGAAGGTACAAGCGACCTGGGTATTTGTACCCACCGGCACAGAAGGGGGAGGGGGGAACATGATCGACCCGGGTATTTGTACCTCCCGGTACAAGACAAGATCGACCCAGGGTTGTTTGTACCGGGGGTACAGGGGTACAAAAATACGCTCCTACGGCCCGGGAAAAAATTCCCACACACACACTAACACAATATGAGATGAAAATTTTTACACTTCTCCCTCTGTAGCACATAATTATGTAAAGAACGAGTTCCGTACTTATCAAAAAATTAATTTTGTGTTCTATTTGGCCCTTGTTTCTCTATCAGATATTAAAATTTTCTTTCAAATCACTTGCCGTTGTAGTAGAGAACGACGGAAGAGTCACTTCGAAAAATCATTGTAGCCCCCCCCCCCCCCCAACCAAAAAACAAGTCATTTAAAAAAATCAAAATAAAGTCAACAAGAAGTATACAAAAAAATCCCAAAAATCGAGAAAAAAATTAACAAGAAACCGAAATGAATTAGAAAAAAAAATCAAGAATTGTGGTCGAAGTTTAAAATTTATCAAATAGTGACGGTATTTTCCTAGAAAAACCAACAGAGAAATTTTCAAAAAATAATTGTTGTAGTCTATGTACAAATAATGAGTGATTTCCCCCTCCCCCCTCGGTTACGAGAGAGACAGAGCGCGGAGATCGCGGCTGCCCGCAGTAGTCCGGCCATCAGGTCCGCCCAGGTCCGGCCCGGGTCCATATAGGGGTCGCCACTCACCACTCTCTTCCTCTGAGCGCGCGTCCGTCCACCCGCGCGCCGCCCCCGCCCGCCTCGTGCACGTCGAGGCCGCCAGGCCGCACGTCACCGGAGACATGCCCTACAAATGGATCCAGGCCTCGGCTCGGCCTCGGCTCGGCCTCGGCTCGACCGGCGGCGCCATGCCACGTCCGCCCGGACGCGCCCGGCAGGCAGGCAGCCCATTTGACACCATGACAGCGACAGCAACCCCCGTGAGGCGCGCGGTGGAGCGGGGCGGGGTGGAGCGTGGAGCGGGGTGCAGCCGGGCTGGGAGGCGGGTCAGTGGTGCACTCTGGCGGCAGCCACACGTAGGCGGGAGGGGGGGGGGAGGGGGCAGGGAGGCAGGGGAGCAGAGGAGCACGACGCAGCAGCTTGTTTCGAAGACCTTCCTGGATCTTGGGTCCCACCCCTAACTTCACGTCGTCCGTTTTCCTCGCTACACGCGCTGTTGGTCGTTGGGGACGTATAGAGGACAAAGGCAGTTGTCCGACAGAGGTTTAGGAGTGAGTAAGGCTGGGTTACTTTTATGCTGTTTTAGATTGCGTACGCGGCTGTTTGTAGTCGGTCAGTTTAAAGGTTAAAGTTAACAGCAGGGGTGCCCGACATAAATTAAGACACAAATAAGAGTCCCTAATTCCGAAAAAAAAAATGAAAAATAAAACTACATTCTATCGCGTCGCTTTTTTCCCCCCACCTCATATCTTTGGCTTGTCAACAACTCACGAATCTCCGCAATATTAGTTTGATATTTGAGCTTTGAGCCCATCTTTCTTTTCACCGATATGAGGTGACCCAATTCCGGATACTCCCGCCCCCCTTTTTTTTATGCCTTTCAATAACGGGAAAGTTTAAGTTTAAAATATTGTCGCAGAACTTTACGCGTGAGTTCTTTTCCATACGATCAGTTACCTACAGCTGTTTAGGAAATCAATACAGCTCCATACACGACGCATGCCGCGACCGGAAATAGGGCGCCGGTCGGAAGTGAGGACTTCTGACTGTAGAGAGGCCCATTAATGAAATGCTTGACTCACTGTTTCGCTGGCCGTACACAACGCTGACAGGAAGGGCGAAAGAGGGGCAGCACTGTAGTCCAGGGGCGGGAGGCATCTCCACCCCCAGCCAGCACCCCCCGACCGCAACCACGGCAGCGCGGTGCGGTGGGGCGAGTTTTTCGCCCGACATTGAGAGAAAGTGTTTTAATTGGTGCCATTCATCACGCCGCTGGTGTCGCCGGCGGCCTATTTTACCCCCACCTCCTCTCTTTCACCCCCTCGCTCGCCCACCCCCTCCCTCCCTACCCGTTAAACACCCCCGCCCTGGGGGGGGGGGGGAGTAGGGGGGTTGGGAGGCGCCCACGGGCAACCCTTATCGCTCGTGGCTTTCGCGGTGCGGGCAATAAATCGGGATGGCTGTCCCGCCAAACCAAAGTTATTTAGAAATTGTTTGCTTCCGGGGAGTGGGTCGGGGCGGGGCGGGGCGGGACTCATTTCGGACTGCGGCCGCGCTGACTCTGTTCTCGGGGCCCGCGATAGTGTGGCAATAGAGGGAGAGAGTGGGCAATAGAGAGAATCAGGGCGCGATAGAGACCGAGGAGTAAAAGAGATAGAAAGCGCGCGGGGATAATGGAGTGATCTACGGTGAGAGGGCGCGCGGCGCGCGGGAGCAGGTGAGCGCAGAAGTGAGAGAGTGAATCATGCCGCGCAGAGAGCGAGCGAGCAAATACTAGCTCGCGCGCGCAAAAAAAAAAAAAAAAAAAAAAAAAAAAATCAGAATTCAGGAAAATTTAGAGAAAATCAAGGAAATCTAGAAAAAAAGTAATGAAAATTCACAAAAATTTCGGTAAACTTTACGAAAGAATTCAGTCAATATTCACAAAAAATCACGTAAATTCAAACAAAATTCGCAAGTTTTGTGCACCAAAATTCAGAGTATTGTTTACCACCTCGTCGCGCGCCGAGAAGTCTTCGAACAGGTGAAAATGATTCGAAATCTGCGTTCCCGCGAGTGTACGAGCGCGCGCGAATATATTGATCTCCTGTCCTGCAGGCGCACGCTAATGCCACCGGCCGGCCGCCCGGCCGGTCCAGTCCGATCCGGTCCGCTCCGGTCAGGCTAGGATGAACTGAACCCCCCAGGAGAGGGGGGCGGAGCGAAAACAATATGATTCGGGGATGATTCCATTCTAAAGCGCGGAATGAGAGCAGCGCCCCCCCCCCTCCCCTACACCATCCCCGAGGGAGCGCGGCGGCGCGGAGCGGAGCGGCACCGGGATCTGCTATTCCGCACCAGGCGCCGCGCCGCACCGCGCCCTGCGCCGCCTTCTTTCCTTTATTTTATTCTGTCGAGTTTCTCTTCTTCCTAGTCTCTCTCTCTCTCTCTCTCTCTCTCTCTCTCTCTCTCTCTCTCTCTCTCTCTCTCTCTCGCTCTCCTGGCGCCCTCTCCATTATCATTGAGTCCTGAGAAGAAGGGAGATGAGACGGCGCGGTGGTGGTGGTGGTGAGGCGAGGTCGCGCTGCCCTCTCTCCGCCTCGACGCGGTGGTGCCGCGACATGCGGTTCCGAAGAGCGCTCACCTCTCTCTGTCTCTCTCACACTTATAAGGTGAATCCCATGAGTGCAAGAGCGATAGAGAGAGGAAAGCATTCTTCGGAATAAGTCGGCTGGGCACGGCGATGGAGTGAGCGAGGCGCGGATCACGCATGAAAAAATAATGATTTTATTTGAGTTTTGATTTAAGTTTTTTTTTTTTTAATTTTATTACTTTTGATTTTTCTTTAGAAACATCAGAAAGAAAGAAAGAAAAAAATATGTCACTTTTTGATAAATTTTGATCTAGTACCTTCATTCCCAAATTTTTTTCCCAGTTTTAATTCGATATTGGTTCATTTTTTCTCGATTTTTTTTTCGGATTTTTCTGTACGTCTCATCTTTATTTTTTTTTAAAAAAAATTTTGTTAGTGGCCGTACAACGGTTTTTCGAAATGATTCCCCCTTGGAAGTGAGTGAGCGCTGAGCGCTGCGCGTTCCCCCGCCCCGCAGCCAGCCGTAGGCGGGGCGCGGGAGTCGAGACGTCGAATGGGTGGCCTACCTCGCAGGCGCCCACATTCCCACCGCCGCGCCGCCGCCGACCCGCTCCGAATACCTCGATGCTCTCACGGTAAATAAACTCGCCTAAAGCACCGCTATGCCGGGCGGCGGGTCGCGCCGTCTCCACGCCACTTTATTGCAGCCGGACAATATTTTCCCTCCAACGACTCGACTCGCCCGGGCTGGCTGCCTGGCGACAATAACCATCGGCCCGGTCCGGCCCGGTCCGGAGCCGAGAGGTGAAAAGCAAGGCTGGCGGGCTGTCGGGCGCCGGTCCTTTCGCCTTTTTATTTTATTTTCGACGTACCGATGGGGTGGGATGGGGGGCAGGGCGCAGCGCTGCTGCCGCGGCGCCGCAGATCAAATCTAATGGACTCCCCATACGGTGGCCCTATGAGACGTCCAGAGGGCCGCCGGCCGCCGCCGGGCCCGCGCTAGCAGGCGCCACACACGGCGGGGGAGCACTGCGGGTCCGTCCCTATACGCCTTTTTCGCACTAATGGGCCAATAAGGCCATATACGGAGCAAGGGAGAGGACACTACTATACTAAACGCTGTTCGAAGTCACAACCTTACATGCGGCTCTGGCTGGCGCGAGAAGGAAACAACACCTCCAAGATTTTTGTACACCTCGTAGTTCAGGAAAATTTAGAGACAACATTCAAAAAAATTCAGAAATATTCAAAAAGTTTAGAAAACTGTACAAATTTAAAAAAAAAAATCGGGGAAGATTTCAATAAATTCAGAAAAGTTCAGAAACAATTCGGGAAAATTCAAAAATATTCACAGAAATTTTGGTAAAATTCGAGTGAAATTCACGAAAATTCTATGAAAATTCCCAAAATGTGTTCACCAAAGCTCAGAGTTGTTTCCCCCTCGGGTTGGTGGCGACAAGCAAGCTTCCAGCCCAGGATTTGGCAAACGCGGTTAGTATGACCATGACCGCGTGTGAGGTCCGCGGGCGGGCCGAGCCGGTCCGACCCGCGCGGGTCCACTGTCCCCACTTCACACGGCGAGCTGCCCTGCCAGTCAACATTGAAACGCTGCTTATACGCCGTTATGACAGACTGCAGCGACGCGAGCCGCGAGCCGCCTGGAGCCAAATGGAGCAGCGGAACCGCGCAGCGTGCCTAGGGGCGCATTTGCATAAAACCGGCTCTACACCCCCCCCCCCCCTTTTCTGCCCCCCGCCTCCCTCCCCCCACCGCGCCGCCACATCCCACGGGCCGCTAAGCGTAGCACGGTCGCCGCCGGGGCCGGGCGCAGGCACAGGCCGACCACGTACCAAAAAGCAAAACAAAACTCATCGCGAGCGCAATAAAGAGGGGGTTAACGGCGTGGCGGGAGTATAGGGGGGGTGAAGGGGGACGCGCGGGTCTTTCTTTTCATCGAGGGTGCGGTCGTGTGAATGTGGTTGTGTAACGACGCTGCGCGCTGCAGCGGGGCGGGGTTTGCTTGGTATCGGCGTGGCACAGAGAGGGCCGAGGAGGAAACAACTCTGAATTTTCGTGCACAAATTTTATGATTTTTTGTGAATTTTAGCTTGAATATTTCCTAATTTTAAGAGGGTAATTTTTTAAAAAAATTTCCCTGGATTTTTCTTAATTTTTTAAAAATGTTTTCCTCAATTTTTCTGAGTTTTCCTAATTTTTTTTAAAAAAAATGACGAGGTGTATAAAAATTTCAGAGTTGTTTCCCTCTCGGAGCTCAGCTCAGGAACAGCCCCGCGCAGCGTGCGGCAGGCTCCACCGTCGACACTCACCTCTACGAGCACCGCGAGAGGGATGGACGAGATCCGCAGGAGGACGGCAGCGGCAGGGCGACACGGCGCCAGAGCTCGACACCAGCAACAGGACAGCGTCGTCAACAGGGCAGCCAGGAACAGCCCCGCGCAGCATGCGGCAGGCTCCACCGTCGACACTCACCTCTACGAGCACCGCGAGAGGGATGGACGAGGACATCAGCAGGAGGACGGCAGCGGTAGGGTGACACGGCGCCAGAGCTCGACACCTGCAACAGGACAGCCAGGAACAGCCCCGCGCAGCATGCGGCAGGCTCCACCGTCGACACTCACCTCTACGAGCACCGCGAGAGGGATGGACGAGGACATCAGCAGGAGGACGGCAGCGGCAGGGCGACACGGCGCCAGAGCTCGACACCTGCAACAGGACCGCGTCGTCAACAGGGCAGCCAGGACGCCACCTGGCGCGTCGCAACATTTCTTCAGTTGGCGCAGTGAGGCCACAAACTCCCGCTGCAGCGCCGCCACCGCAGTAGTACTACCGGCGGCGAGCCCGCGGCGCAGCGCAGAGCACCTCGCGGACGGGAAATAAAAACCTTGGAGAGAAAGGATTATTATGAGCCCGTGGGCGCCCGGCCCGAGTGTCAGTAGGTGACGGTGCGAGTGTGCAGCAAGGTGAGAGAGGGGGGGGAGGAGGAGGAGGTGGAGGAGGATTAGGGGGAAGAGGAGGCGGCGGCGGCGGCCGTGCTCCGCTGGTCAGGGCGGGGAGGGGCGCGGGCGCGGGTCTCGCGGTGGCGCCCAAGACGGGCCGTCGTCTCGTCCCGCGCGGCGCTCCGCCAGTCACACACACGCCTGCCTGCCTGCCGTCCCGTGCGCGCGCCTCGGCTCGGCTCAGCAGCTCGCCTCGGCTCGGCTCAGCAGCTCAGCTCGGCTCGGCTCAGCAGCTCAGCTCGGCTCGGTTCAAATCGGTTCACGTAATCGATACTGTCACGTGCTGCTGAGGTATAGCCTGCCTGCCTGCTCCGCGAGGTACAGCCTCCCCCCCCCCCCGCAATATCCTCTCTCCACGCGGTGTGCGCGCGCGCGACGAGGCCATGAGCTCCGCGCCGGTGGCCGACGGGATGGCGACGACGGCGACCTCGCCCGTCGCGAGTGAAGCCTGCTGCCGTCGACGACGGGGTGCCGCCGCCCCTGCCGAGCAGGAGTTCCCGCCGGGGCCCCGCGGCCGCTCGGGCTAGGAGGAGGGCGCGCCGGGCTACAACGGGGGGGAGTCCTGTCTTCCTGGCGTTTGATCGGCGACAGGGAACGAATAAGGCAGCCAAAGGAGAGCGAAAGGAAGAGGTAAGTGCATGCGGGCTGGGCGGGGGGAGGAGGGGCAGCCTCTACCTCGGCAAACACGCGAGGAGGGGGTTATTGACAGTCTCTTTGACATCCACGCGCTGCTCCAGAACCACTACAAAATCTTAAGCCACACAACCAGTTTCAAAAAATAAAAATAAAATGGAAAGTGTAGTTTTACTTCGTTTTTTCAGGGCGACCTGAGGGGGAAACAACTCTAAATTTTGTAGCACAAATTTTGTAAATGTTTGTGAATTTTTGATGAATACTCCTGAATTTTCCTTACAGTATTTTTTTATTTTTTTACTTTTCCCAAATTTCTCTGAATTTTTATGAATTACGAGGTGTGCACAAATTTTAGAATTGCTTCCCCCACGAGGCGACCTCCATCCGCCAAAATGTAAGAATAATACGTCATTAAAAAAAAAAAAAAAAAAAAAAAAAAAAATTACATGTCCTTCCCTTGCGATGGCAGATCCCTCTGCGCAGCGCTGCTCTCGTTCCTCTGTTTCCGTTCGAATCTCTCACGAGAGATTTGTCCACGCGTGAGCCCGCCACGCCGCCCCACGACCCGGTCCTGGTGTTCCTCCCCTCCGCCCAAATCTCTCATTCAGCCAGGAGCTCACGGAGTAGCGCGGCGCGGCACACGAGGACGGTAGCCAGGCTCTCCGCGAACAGGTGCTGCACGGAGGAGGGCGCTCCACTCGGGTGTGGAAGTGAGAGGGGAGAGGGGGGTCGCGGACGTACGCACTCCTTTCTTACTCTCGTTTTTTTTTAAAAAAAATTTCTTGGCGTGTCTCTCAGTCCGGGCCGAGTCCCCACGCCGCACCGCCGCGCCGCCGCCACCTCGCCGCGGTCCGCTGCCCAGGCAGGCAGGCAGGCACACATACACATGTCATACATATCGCACGAGTTAAACCTCGGGTCGCCTTGCTTTGTCCGCGGACGCCGAAATGAAAGAAGGAAGGGAACCACCGCGCCCGAGGGGGGATGGGATAACTTAAAACAAAATGTATACAGTGATTTTTAGATTTTAAAAATTAATTTCATTATGGAAGAATTTTTTTGTCAAATTTTGATAAATTTTGATCTTTTACTTCCATATCTGAGTAATTTTTTTATCAACATTATTCCGGTCATATGTTCATTTTTTTCTCGATTTTTCAGATTTTTCTGTAATTTTTGCTTGATTTTATTTTGAATTGTTGAGTTATAATTTTTGATAGATTTTTTCAGGCCGTACAATGATTTTTCAAAGTGACCCCCCCCCCTCCCTTCCTCGGCGCACCTGAGCGGAGGACACGTCACGTCAGCGGGTGGCGGGCCGGGCCGGGCCCCGCGGGCGTTTGAACCCGCGCCGCGCCGCGCGCCGTGGGGCCGCGACCCGACCCGACCGTCACAACTCATTCTCACATCGCGGCGTTGTCGCGGCGGTACGGAGGACGCCGTCAGCGCAGTGCCGGGGCCAGGCCAGGGCCGCGCGCGGGGCCGAGGCCAGGACCCTAGACAAGGACGTCGGGCTGGGCTGGCCGCCTACCGCGAAAAACACGAAAAAGAAAAAAGAAAAAGCAGAAACGTCACGAAGAAAAAAACAGTCATCAGCGACGGCGAGAGAGAGAGAGAGAGACAGAGAAAAAATTGATGGCAAGACAAACTTGGTCGCAGCAGTCCCTTGTAGGTTGTTGAAAAAGGGGGGGGGGGGGGGACGTGTCGTGTCGGGCGACACACCGCGCGGTGAGTAAGTGCAAGCGTGTGCCGCGCCGAGTACGGCGAGCAAGCACCAGCGTAAAAAGTTATCGAATGGGCTGGCGGGGCGGGGTAGTGCGGCCAGCGCCCGGCCCGGCCCGGCCCGGCGCGGTGGCATGGCATGGTCGTCCCATCAATGATTGCTCGCGTGTTTGCATGCTCGATTGCGCAAATAAAATGGCCAACCCACTCGGCTCGGTCAAGCTCTCTGTCCTGCGCTGCGCGCCGCGCCGGGCGCCGGCCGCAGAGATGTGATGTGATGTGGTGCACTGCAGCGAGGCTACACACAGGAGGCGGCCGGCCCGGCTCTGGATCTGGGTACACCGCCGTCTCATTCCAAAGATCGCTGCGTCCTTGTCGCACCTATGGCAGTGACCTATGTCGCGGATGATGCCAGGGCCCCATGTGTGCGACAAGGACAGAGGCACGACGAGAGCGCTCTTCGGAATGAGACGGCAGCAGCGACAGGGTACCTCCTCGGCGCGGCTGATGAGGAGGAGTCCGGTCATGTGAGGTCGAGGCGCCTCCGGCCTCAGGCCTCCACC
Source organism: Frankliniella fusca (assembly GCA_029379305.1). Classification (NCBI taxonomy): domain Eukaryota; kingdom Metazoa; phylum Arthropoda; class Insecta; order Thysanoptera; family Thripidae; genus Frankliniella; species Frankliniella fusca. The sequence continues at coordinate 246,214 of JAHWGI010000306.1, forward strand.
TCCGCTCGCCCCGCGCCGGCCCGGCTTAACGAGGAACGCATTAACAGTCGGACGAGCAGCGCCCGAGCGCCGAGCGCGCGCGAACGATTTCCGGAATGGGATGGGAATGGGTTACCGCAGCATAACGCAACTGTATGACTGACGGGACTGCGCGGCGCCGTCACAACCATAGCGCGGCGGGAAACTGCCGGGCAACGACTGGGTTACCACTTGTACCTCTCTCATGCACCGCTTGTCATTAGCCATTCGGTGTAACGAGGCCGCGCAGTTTGTGGAATCGATACGACCCACGGGTATGAGGAGTATGGATATCTAGTCCGAGGGGTTTCATGGTTCCAAGAGGCGCGGCGGGAGAGACGCAGCAGGACGCAGCGGGGGCGTGGCCGGTGCTGTACGCTCGCCTGTCATGGCCAAGCAGGCCCTCACCAGTTAGGCCCGGGCTGCCCCGCCCCGCCCCGCCCGCGCACCACGACCACGACGGTCGCCAAGAAGCAAATACTCAAGAGAACAACCAGGCGGGGCGGGGGGGGGCGAGGTGGGGCGCGGCGGGTTGGGGCGGGGCGAGTGCAGAGATGCATCTGCATGGAGCGGTACTTCGCCTCGCCGCCGACCCCTCCTCCTCCTCCGCCGCCGGTCACATATCGTTCGCCGACCCTTTTCTTTCTGGCGGGTATCTCGTGCTTTTCTGGCTTTTCTGCCCGGGCGGAGCTGGGAGCTGGGCTGCTTGGGGCGTGGGAGGAGGAGTGTATCTTTGCTCCTCGCAACCCTCTGTCTCTGTCACTCTTTCTACATCTCTCTCTCGCTCTCTCTCACATGCACTCGGAAGGAAACAAGAGAGCGCGCTGCCGTCCGAGAGCGCTGCGCCCGTGGCGCCGCTCCGGGGGCCGCCGCCGTCGTGTCGTCGGGGGAAGTCGCAGGCAGTCGCAGGAGGGGGAGGGGGGAGGGGGCGAGGAAGGGGAAGCGTCGCCAACGACGTTGTCTCCTTTCAGAGGGGATATGGTGCCGTTCTGGCCAACACGAGAGCAAGCAGGGACTCGGGCCACTTAGGCGAGAAAAGGGCGTCCCGGCCCCGGCCCCGGCCCCGGCCCAGGCCCCGGCCCCGGCCCCGGCCCCGGCCCCGGCCCCGGCCCCGGCCCCGGCCCCGGCCCCGGCTCCGGCCCCGGCCCCGGCCCCGGCCCCTGCTCCGGGCTCACGCCGCGCGCACCGCGACCGAAGTGGAGCGGCGGGATTCAAACTCATGCTGCAAATTGTCGCCCGGACGGCAGACGGGCCGGGCCGGGCCGCGGACCTGGCGGGCGGGCTTCTTGGAGTGGACGAGCACCTCTTTAGGCGCAGCGCCGCCGGTCCGCGCCGAGCCCCGCCGAGCCGCGCCGCCAAGAGTCCTGATCGCTCTGTCGTCGCCAAAAGCAGGATAAACGCCAGGCTGCGTCACGTCCAGCGAGCTCGAGCGTGGGCAGAGGTGAAGGAATACTTTACTTAAAGGAGAGAAAAAGGGGGAGGGGGAGGGGGCGGGGAAATGTGAAAATATGAAGCAATTATTTTGACGTTGTGCTCAGACAAAGAGTTTGAGGAAAAGCAGTGAGAGTTTGCATGAGGCACACATAATAAAAATTGAGGTCAGATTACTTCAACCAAATGAAATCACACAATGAAACAAAAAAAGGAGACCGAATAATTCATTTTTGTGCGTGGAGTTAATATGAGGTTTGAATCTGCTAGGCTGAAAGGATAAACGTTATGACTTGATCTCCAGCACCTAAAGACAATCATGTGAAGGTCAAAGTAGTATGCCAAAGAAGTCAGAGCCATTACACTTTAAACATTTCATTTCGCTTTGGAGGAAGGTCCATCGTTCATTTTGGTAACATACTTGTAGAGAAAGTTATTGGGAGAAATATTGGTCATAACTTTCAGTTTTAACAGGGGGACAAAGACATTCACGAGACAAATAAATATCTTGCTGAAACCCTGAGGGGAAAAGCAACATCACTATCATGGCAAAAAAAAAAAAACTAACTCCCCCCACCAAAAAAAAAAAAAAATAATAATAATAATAAAAGTTTCGGTGGGATCAAAAGATACCATTTTGGTGTTATTCCCGAGTCAATTAACATGAAATAACTAAGAGATGACAGGGCAACTTCTTAGGTAAACTGAGCTATTATGTCGTCGAACTCCCGAGAGAAAATGATAGTCCTCGCACTCACGGGCTAGCCTATGCTTCCATTCATTTTGGTGTACAAAACTCTCGGCAGTTCCACCATACGAACAACATCAATTCAATATCATTCCACCATTTCCTAAAGAATTGTATAAGGTTCGATAATGCAAGGTGCACAATACTCACATGATTACTGCAGTGCTCCGCAGAGCTCCGTCTCCGCCGGTGGATCAGCCTAACCTTTCTTCGCTTTCCTCCGTTGGATTCCGTAGAACACTTTACTCGCGTTTCCAAACTGGTACATGAAGCGGACACAAACAAAACGTAAAATAAACTCTCAAGAATACATCAAAAGGATCTATTCCAGTTGAAGATATTTGTCTTTTACGAGAACCGAATCCGTCCTTTCTAGAAGGGTCCAGCAACGGATGAGACCGAGAACAAAGGCTATCAATCAAAAAACAAAAAACTATCACGTGACGTCACCCAAGCTTCGTGCTACTCGTTTTGGCCTTCCCTACTCAGTTTTAGTTTTCAAACCATTTTTGTTTTTTGAAAGCAAACTTTCGGAATCCTTTGGAAAATATCCAATATGCCGTCATCTTTATTTTGGCAGCCAGGAAATTGTGCAAGATTCGTTTTCATCTGTCAGAGCTGCTGCCAAACTGCGACTGTTGAGGTTAGTCGACTTAATTATGTGGATATTTTTAGCTGATGATGGCTTTAACAGCTTAAAATATATAGACTTATTAGAATCAATCATATTTTAATTCCTATCGAGAAGGGGACTACTGAACCTAGAGAAAAAATTTCCAGGTTTAAAGATACTGTTGATCTATTACATTAATATTCCTCGGTGCCAACAAATTTGTCTATGGCATGTCAATAAGCGATTTTTGTCATCATTATTTTAATTTATTGTTTGAATATATTGTTGGTTTATATTCCTTCATATTGTCAGACGTTGCGAAAACAACTGACAGTGGGTGCGGATAACTATGCATCGTATACATCAAAGAATCTTTATACTCATATTTTATGTGATGCAGCCATTGTGTCTGTCATTTGCGGAGTATACAATGTCTTAAATCTACTTTCAAGATATTCCGTAGCAAAAACACAATCTCAGAATGTGAATCATAGATAATTTACAGAGCTATGTAACTTACTTGCCTTTCCTTGGCAGAGAATTGGAGGACAACATGTAGATTCACTCTGAGCTAGCTGCGTATATCAGTAAAAGCATCATATTTATTTATTGGCCGTAGAAAAACTGACATGCAATCGGTAAAAATTTGAATGAACCACTTCCTTTTTACTTTGCTCTTCTCGCAGTATTTTTGATTGAGTAATGTTTCACTTTTCCTTTATGAGGTCGATATCTTAAACAAACTGTGAGCAGCTTTCTCTTCCGTAGCTAAGCAGGCTGGTCTACACTTGCCGGTAGGGCTTTAGGGCAGAGCTGTTTGAGGGATACAGCGTACAGCAGCTTCACCCCAGCAACTGTGGCTGGCTGGGGTAGGAGCAGGGCCAGGGCCCGTTCAGATGAACCCCAAATTTCAGGTTGGGAGAGGTCAGTGACCCGCAAATTTGGAACCTGTTTTATTAAGAAAACGTAGGACCGCTCAAACTCCATCACTATAAAAAAGAAAAGAAAACGGAGGCTGGCTTACCAAGCGTTCAGCTGCGTGCAAATTTCTTAATTTTTTTTTTTTTTTAAATGCCCGAGTACGTATGTGTTTTAAATAGGTACCCCCCCCCCCCCCTACTTTTCCCCTTTCCAGCATGTTCCTACCACCCAGGCCCAGTGCAGGGCTGCCGCTCGAGCATACTTTTGACACTTGACTCCGCGGCCCGGCCCGGCCGGGCCAGGCGACTTGCAGGCGCTTGTCTCTCGGCCGCTCGCGTCGCGCTCGCATTTCTCTCGCATTTCGCTCGCGTTGCGCTCGCGGTGGGATCACCATGCGCTCGCTGCGCCGGCTTCGTTTCCGTTTCCTTGTTTATTTTACGCGGGACTCGCTTAAAGTCCAAGTTTAATTAACCGGAGCCCTGGCCTGGCCCCGGCCCGGCGCCACGCTTCGCTACGCTCGCGCCCGGCCCGGCCCGGCCCGGCCCGCGGTAAACACTCAACTCCCTGCTGGATCGGCTGGGGGCTGGGCCGACTGATTCCGAAGAACGCTCCCCTCTGCCTCTGTCCTTGTCGCACCTGTGGCGGCGCCCTGTGTCGGGGGTGGCAGGGCCCCCACAAGTGCGACTAGGACGGAGGTACGAGAGCGATCTGCGGAGTCAGACGGCAGGTTTTTAAGGGAGAAGTCGCGATAGCCACCGCGGCGCCTTTGCCTTCTTCTTCACGCCCGCACCCACAGACCTTCCCCGAACCCCCTCCTAACCCAACTCTCCTTTTTCCAACAGTTTTCCAACTGCAGCACCCCTGGAGTACCCCTCGCCGCGCCTGTTCCGCCCCGTGCGCCCCCCCTCCCCCGCCCCCCTGCCACCCTATCTGTAACAATCTACCACCCCCTCCCACTGTTTCTCCACCCCTCTCTCCCCCACGGCGTTTCGCTCGCTTCGCTCTGATCAACCTGCTGAGGACCAAACAAAACAACAACTTGAGCGAAACTCTGATTCGTTTCATTGCGCTTCGCTGACGATTTCCGTCCCGCGCGCCTCCAGCGGCCTTTGCAGCCCTGGCTCGGCCATTCCGGCCTGCCGATAAGAATCGTTACATTTTTTTTCCCTCCCTCGACAATATCCCGTTCTTCTAGTCTCGTAAATTCCACTACGTAATCCGGCCCGGCCCTGGCAACAGCTGTGGGTACCGTGCCCGTGCCCCGGGTGTTTCATCGTCGCGGGTGAACGCATTATTGAAGCGTAGATCTCGCATGGCAGGCTGAAATATATTTTTTCAAAAATACATTTTAATTTTTCTGGTTTGTTTTGTTTTCCATTTAAGACACAACACATGGAACGCCTTGGGACGCGGCTTCTAGTTTACGCATCAAAGGAATACTTTTCTCTGGGTTTAGTGGGATAGGGTCACGGAAGGAGTCGGGGAGCGGCGTGGCGAGGCGAGGCGGGGCGGGGCGGGGCCAGGCGGGGCGGGGCCAGGCGGGGCGGAGCGGAGCGGGGCAGCAGGGCGGGGTTAGCGCGCGGCAGAGCAGAGTAGCCGTCTGAATCCGAAGATCGCTCTCGTACCTCCGTCCTTGTCGCACCTAAGGCGGTGCCCTATGCTGGGGGTGGTTGTGCCCCATGAGTGCGACTGGGACAGAGGTGCGAGAGCGATCTTCGGAATCAGCCGGCAGGGCGGCCCGCAATGGGATCAAACGAAACGCGAGAGACTCGGAGTGGAGCAAAACTACTTGCCAGTTTCAGTTTTGAGTCGCTCCCGCTCCCGCCCCGCCCCGCCCCGCCCCGCCCCGCCCCGCCCTGCTCCGCCCCAGTCCGACTCGGCCCCTCTGACTCGACCCGCACCCGTGCGTCTCTCTGCGACTCGCGCGCGCGCTCTCGCCTGCGTTTTCTCTCTCTGCACCTCGCGATTTCAGGGAGTCAGTTTGTGTTTGACTTGATGTCTGCGCGTCGGGCGGGCGCGGGCGGGACGCTGCATTTCAAAAGAGACCCCCCCTCCCCCCCCCCGCCAGTCCAGGCAGAGTGGCGGGGCGGGCCGGGGCGGGGCGGGGCGGGGCGGGGCGTATCTCCAAGTGGCGTCTTGACAGTAGTGAGCGTGTTTCGTGGAGCCGAGCGCCTGATGCCGAGGCAACTTAGCGCACTGGTGAGGAATTGGCTGCCTACCTCCCCGGCGCGCACAGGGGTTTCGCCCGCGCGGCGCGCGCCGCCGGCTATGGTCACTTTAGACAGGAAGGGGACGGCTTCCACCTCGTCGACGCGGTCCTTGTTGCACCAAGGGGATACACAGGCAGCTTCTGATCGGGCGGGGCGGGGCGGGGTGGGGCGGACCTCCGCGGCGAGGGAATAATGGAGCTTCAATTCCAGGCATGTTGGTCCGGAAACTTGCCGTGCTGGAGGTGTATAGCGCGCGCCCCACGACGGCGGCTTGCTGATCCGAGTCGGGGGGGGGGGGGGCTGGTCAGGAAGTCAGACCGCGCCTCGGGCGTAGCTCGGCAGGGGCTTGGTGGCCTGGTCCCGCGCGGGCGGGGCGAGGCGGGGCGGGGCGGGGTGGGGCAGGTGGGCGGGGCGCTCCGACCAAACGGTGTCCGCAACTGAAACGGCCAGGGGGGCTCTCTGCTGAGCGCGCCGGGGCGTTACGCCAACAACTTGACTTAACTGAAGCCCGCCCGCCACGCCCCGCCCCGCCCGCAGGTGCTGTGCTCGCCCGGCCCGACGCGTCGTCTCTTTATGGCAGAGGAAGTAGCCTCTTATTTCGGGTGTTATGTTAATGACGTGGGACGCGGCGCCCGGCCCGGCGCCGCCCAGCCTCCCTCCCCGCCCCGCCCCGCGCCCCCTCTCTGTGCTGCGGGCTGCGGTTCCCCCGACTCTCACGAACAAGGACCATACGGGCCGTCGTGCTCCTCGCGCGGGGGACTTAACCCGACCCGCGCGCGGTACAAGTACTTGCTTTCTCACCCGAACCGTAGGAGCAGGCGGAACTTTGTTTTTATTATTTATTTATTTATTTATTTCCCTTTTCTTTTCGCCCCGGCCAGTGTGGGTCCGAGCCTAGCTGGCGGCGCCCGAGGGGGAAACAAAACTCTGAAATTTTTGCACTCGTAAGTCAGGAAAAATTCAGGAAAATTCACGAAAATTTTGGTATTATTCAAGTGGAAATTCGCGAAAATTCCTTTAAAATTCTCATAAATTATAATTTGTGCTCCGAAATTCAGAGTTGTTTCCCCCTCGGCGGCCATCGCGGCGCCACCGGCTGGCGCGGCTGGCGGTCGCCGCTTACGCCCGGCGACGCGTTTGTTTACCTGCTGACGAAACTTTTGGCGTCGCCCCCGCTCTGTCTCTCTCTCTCTCTCTCTCTCTCTCTCTCTCTCTCTCTCTCTCTCTCTCTGTCTCTCTGGCGGGGCGCGGGGCGCCTCACCTCGCTATCCCTCTCCCTCGGCGGCACGACGGCGCCCTCCACGGCCGGGCCGCGCTGCCGCCGTCTCCGCAGCCTCCATCCATCTGGCGACCGGGACGGCGGCCGCGGCACGGGCGCGGGGCGGAGGGGGGCCGGGGCTGGGGCCGGGGCCGGGGCCGAGGCCGGGGCCGGGGCTGGGGCCGGGGCCGCAAAGAAGAAGAGTCGTAGATTAGCGGTCCCACTTGGGCCGCTCCTCCAGGCCGTTGGCCTCGGGTCCGAGCCCTGGACCTCGAAGGCCGCCCCGATGAAGGCCTTCTGCCTCGTGCTACCACACTCCGCTGTCCGCTCCCCGAGGCGTCGCGAGAGCCGAGGGGGAGATCACTCGTACAAAATGTGCACAATAATATTTTTCTTATTTTTTTTTTAATTTTTCTCCTGAAAATTTCTGTCACTTTTTCATAAATTTTATAGTTTCACCCCTATTTTTGAGTTTTTCCAAATTTTATTTCGTTGTTTTGTTTATTTTTCCTCGATTTTATTCGGATTTACTGTATCTTCTCGATTTTATTACGAATTTTTTGGTTTGAAATAAACCAGAACCACTTGGTTTAACAGTAGGTACGTGGGCGGGGTTGAGCGGTGACACTGGCCGAGCTTGGGGAACTGTAGTGTCATCAGATTGCTGCTGCTGCTGGCTGGCTGCTGTGTTCTGCTACTCTTGCTCCCCTTTGCGCTGGCCACCAGACCAGACCCGCAGGCCCAGGCCGGCCCCCGCGCGCGCAGCACTCCTTCTCCACCGCGTTCGTTCCACTAAAAGCACTGCTGCCCCTTGATAGCTCGGCCCCGCCGCACCACGCCACGCCTGGCCCTGGCGCCACCCTGGCGGCGCGACGCTGCGACGGCGGCGGTGGGTGGGGGCGGGGCGGGGTCAGGGTACGGGGGTCCGCCCCCCCCCCCCAAACGTCTGCGGCTCTCTCAGGACGGGAAGGGAGACAGAGGTATGAGCTCAAGTACCCTATACGGGTCGGGGACCGGGACCGGGACCGGGTCGCCACAAGAGGGGTGCCCTGCCCAGCCCGGCTCAAGACCGTCTCTCGCGTCGCGCCGTTATCCGCGTCGTGCGGTTATTGGGATTCGTACTTCCGGTCGGTTTTCTCGAGGGGGTGGGGGGTCACTTATACAAAACGAAATGTGCACAATGATATTTGTTAGGTTTTATTTTGTTTAATGTTTATTTTAGGTATGAAGTAGCCTTGTGGTTTTGTCTGCGGATCCGATTTTATTTTATCAGTGTGGCCCCTTACCCAAATCTTGATTTTTATATACGGTTTTGATAAGACTTGCCAGAGAGGTAGAACTCAATCTGCTTGGTTCACTGTTGAAATACCATCTCAAAGTTAGCGGCCATTTTTTTTTTTAATTTTTTTTTTTTTACTCTTTGACTTTTTTGATTTGTTTGATTCTTTGTTTTGATTTCTCTTTTGATTTTTTAAGGAAAACTTCTATCACTTTTCAATAGATTTTGATCTTTTACCCCAATTTCTGAATTTTTTTAAATTTTATTTCGGGTTTTTGTTAATTTTTTCCTAAAACTTTTAGGATTTTTCTGAGTCTTTCTTCGTTTTTCTTGTTTTCTTTTTTTTTTCGACGTACAATTATTTTTTCAAAGTGCCTCCCCCCTCGGGGTTTCTTTGACCCCGCCTGTCTTGCGCGTGGGACAGCGGGATTGCGCGCGCGTGGTTTTTGACCGGCGAAATAGGTCCCACCCCGAGCTCCAATCCCTCCCCCCTGGCCGGGCCCCAGGCCAAGTACAAACCAGCGAGGGGACAAGCTCTGATTTGTGATATGTTGTGTTTTTGCTTCTTCTGAATTTTTCTTATTCAACCTGAATATCTCTAAACTGCGTGGTTCACAGAAAATTTCGCAGAGCTGTGAGTATACCGTGTTCTAAAACTTATATTTTTGGCTAGTGAACTGTTATGGCGATGGAGGAAAAGAAAATTCTAGTCGTAGTCTGGAGCGGGTATGAACACTAGACTCGATCGGTACTGTATCGGAGGAATCTTCACGGTGATCGGGCGGAGAAATAATGTGGGAGATTCACGTGGCTGCTGTGCTGTGTCGTCGTTCTGCCGGGAGGGAAGGTCTATGGCCCAGCCAGGACATTGTGCGGCGCTGCGGGAGGGAGGGCTGCGTGGATTATGAGGCGTGAGGCATGGGGACGGCGACCAAGCAGTCCATGAGCTAGACAATGCACTAGCAGAGGGGACCATTTTTGCGTCGGAAAAAATATCGGTCGTTCTCGGACGAAGTTCGTGTTATTACACAGCCAAGTCGCAGTCTCACGCTGGGGTAAACAGGGTCTATTTATATATTTCCCAAAACTTTACGAATGCTAGAACACAGAGTAAGGAAATAATAATAATAATAATAATAATAATAATAATAATAATAATAATAATAATAATAATAATAATAATAATAATAATAATAATAATAATTACAACAACTTCAGCCCTTACTCGTTGGGGGCGCGATTTAAAGGATATTCGGATAATCTATTTCCCTTAACCACTTAGTCCAAACGACATAGACACTGCTTTCAATTTTTTTTTCCCGCGTCGCGTAAGAAGCGCGAGGGAATGGAGTGGTGGTAACGATAAATGGGTGCATATCGACACACAATCATGCGGTGCCGCGCAGCATTTGTCACGCGCAGCGGGGGCGTGGCTGGCGGGGCGGGGCGGGGCGGGGCGGGGTGGGGTGGGGTGGGTGATGGATCACCCCTTGGCTGATCCCTCTCGCTCCCATCATGAGGTTCGCTCCACACGATGTGCAAGTAGAAGGTTGAGGGGGGGGGGGGGGGGGACCGGGGACGGATTTTGCTTCGCGCATCGCTTTATCGCTGCGCCCCAGCAAAGGGGTGTTTGGAATTAAAAGTTTTCCTCTTATTTCCTGTTATAATAGTAACCGAAATTCCCTCAGCTCTGGTGTGAGCGTGACCATACCGTGCTCCCGTGCTTTTCTAGCCCTACTTGCTGTCAGTCTGTACAGTACAGTGTGGCAGCAGCAGCGTTGCGGAGACGCGTAGGCCTGCTTGATCCTATAGCGCCTCACCCGCCCCGCCACGCCCCACCGCACCCCGCCACGCCCCACCCCGCCCCGCCCCGCCTCGCCCCGCCTGTGGCGCCTTTGACTCGGCGTCATCCCCCGGCAGCAGGCGTCTTGAATTCGATGATGATAATTGAATCACGCGACGTGCGGTGATCATCATTACTCCCACCCCCTCGACCCCCGACTCCCTTTGCGACCCTTCTCTCGGGTCGTGCCGGGCGCAGAGGTGGGGGAGGGAGGGGGGCGGCCCGCTGGCCTGGCGAGGAAGTGCGTTGCGAGGGGGAAATCAGTTATAAAAAATGCGTACAATGATATTTATAACTCTAAAAAAAAAAATAGTAATTTTCTTTTGATTTTCCGAGGAAAATGTCTTAAACTTTTTGATGAATTTTGATCTTTTACCCCCACATCTGAATAATTTCAACTTTATTTCGTTTTTTGTTCATTTGTTCTCGTTTTTCGGATTTTTCTGTAGTTTTTTCCCTTACTGCGGGCTTTACAATGATTTTTCGAAGTGCCCTTCACTGTAAAAAATAGTTGTTGAAAAACAATCCTTTCAGTGATGACTCTGTTGTTGACGAACAGCCATGTTGTTCGAGAACAACAAAAGTTGTTCAAAAACAAACATGGTTGTTTTTAATTTAAACAAGAAAATTGTTGTTCTTGAACAACTTTTGTCGTTCCTGGACGACTTTTGTTGTTACTATACAACTTTTGTTGTTACTAGACAACTTTTTTGTTGTTACTGAACAACTTTTGTTGCTTGACAACTTTTGTTATTGTTACACTGTTAAAAATTTATTGCGATTTCCCAGCACTTCCTCGATACGGAACGATTGTGAAATCCCAACACTTCTCTGTAATCAGAAAAGGACCCTTTTGCTGCCTGAAATATTTCGTCGGCCAGTCGGCCATATTGTTGAAGCCAGTCTATTTTAAATACAAAGGACAGTTGGAATTTCCTGAAGAATTGTGATTAAAATACAGAGGCCAGTTGGAATTTCCCGAAGAGTTCTGGTTAAAATACAGAGGACAGTTGGAATTTCCCTAAGAGTTTTTGTTTAAATACAGAGGACTGTTGTAATTTAACGAAGAGTTCTGGCAACTTTTTTCACAACAGAGGTGCTGTGAATTTCCAACATTTTTTTAAACAGTGTACTTGACAACAGTCGCTGTTACATTACTAGTCGATGTTGTTGTACAACAACACGAGTCAGTGAAAAAATTAACAATAAATTTGCTGTTAATTTACAACATTATTTCTTACAGTGTCCTCCCCTCTGATGTTGTGCTTAGCGAGTCCCTCCGTACTCGAGTATTTCTGCTCCATCCCTCACGATAAGCGAAAATCCCGAAATTCAAGCAGAGCACACCTCAATTTTTTTTAATTTTTTTTTTTAATGCGCTGCTGTGCTTTTCTTTCCCTCGATTCTCTGTTAATCCGCATTTCACTTTATCTCTATTTTGAAATACACGCGGTGTTTTTCATACACAATAAGCTATGTCGGGAGTATTTGGCTTCCCCCTTCTGACTCTTTCGCGCATCATCCAAGTGGCCTGCCTCGCCCCGCCTTGCCCCGCCCTCCCCTGCCCCACCCCTCCCCGCCCAACAAGCGCATGATCCGTGTAACGTTATTACCCGTGCTAATGAGCGTCATGGAGCCGTGGTGCTCAGAACCCCGCTTCCTCCACTTCTCCTTTCCCCCTCCCTCCTCCACTCCCCCCTCCCCCCTCCCCTCCACCACCCCCTTCCCTACTCCAGCCCCACGCTGGTGTCCTCGGTCGACTGGGGGCGCGCCCAGCCTCCCTGTTATTAAAGATGATACCGCTCGCTGCGTGGGACTCGGGGCGGGGCGGGGTGGGGCACCACTGCAGGTGGTTTGGGATTGACACGCGGCCTGATCATGGTAACGAGCGTCCCCCGTCACCATCAGAAAATCTGCACTTTACATTGCACTGCTTCGATTTGGACTGCTTTTTAGCTGAGGAGCAGGCTTTTAAAGAAATTATCTGTTACTGAGCTACCGAGGCTTTGGAATGGAATATTCGTGGCCCCCGCGTTAGGACTTCGAAAGCTAAGGCAGCTAAGGTGATACCGAGAGCTGAATGTCGTATGACGGCCTTGCTTCTTCTTTGATTCAAGGATGCGAGACGTGTAGGCTTGGGACGAAGTGACACCGTTGTGCTAAACACCACCGTCGACTCGGGAGTCCGCCCAGTGACGTTTGGTTATTTTTTTTTAAATATATATATTTTTTTAAATTTCTCCTCTAGTTTTCCAAGGAAAATTTCACTTTTTCATAAATTTTGACCTCCCCCCCCCCTATTCCTGCCTCTTTCATATTCGTTCGCGATTTTTCGAAGTATTCTATATCTTTCTTTTTAATTTTATTTCAATTTTTTTTAAATTTTTAAATGATTTTTTTTTCATGAGCCGGACAGTGATTTTTCGAAGTATCCCCTTCGAGTGGGGCTGTGCCGGCAGTGCACGTGTTAGCTCCGTGTTCGCCCCGATCCGGTCAAGTAGCGCTGGTGCGAGACCCGCCCGGGGCTTTGGCGGGGCGGGGCGGGGCGGCGGTCTCACTTCCACCGTTTGCCGCCGGCGCCGCTTGCCACGCCAGCCGTTGTGTTCTCGACAGTTACTTGACGACGCTCTTCCAAAACTTGGAGGCAGACGAACAACTCCCCTCTCCCCCCCCCCCCTCTCGCTCAATCTCCCCCCACCCCTCCCCCCACCCCCCGGCGGCGCCTCGTTCTGCTCACCTGAAGTGCGCTCGAGTGCGTTATGCAACGCCCGCCTCGCCCCGCCCTGCCCCCCTCCATCTCGTAGTCGTTCGCCCCGCTGGCCTTCTGTAAGTGACAAGGACCCCCCGCCGCCCCGCCCCGCTCTCAGCAGACACGGACCCGCGCCAATTCGTCGCCCCCCCCCCCCCCCGGTCGGCTTCGTCTTTTCTTACTGTCAACCCCCCGCGCTTCCGCCCCCGCGCCGCCCCCGCCAGCTTTCCTTCCACCCGCAGCGTCGATTCCTGCCATTGGGATACACAAACAGTTTCTGCTCGTTAACGGCTGGGTGCCGCCCACCCCACCCCTCATCCTCTACCCCCTATTAGTGCAGCCCGGCGGTCCTACGCCCCGCCCCGCCCCGCCCCGCCCCGCTCCCGCAGAATAAGGGAATTGATTTCTTTGAAGAAGGCGAGCCTGGGTGGGGCTTGTCGTGGGGTGAGGCGGGGCGCGGCGTCCAGCGAGGACTCCACGGCCGCTGTAGTCGATGGCGGGGTCCTTCCGGCTGTCTGAAGATTATCACGGGGCGGCCATATAATCGCCGTTTTCCTCTTAGCCCGCGGGTTCCGCCGTGCTCAGAGCGTTACCAAATATGACTTTTTTTGTCTTAGTTTTTGAAAAAAAAAAGAAAGAAAGAAAGAGATGCAGAGAAAATTAGGCAAATAGTAGCTAATCAAGTCAGAAATTTTTGTACTCCTCGTAAATCGAGAA